>KQ965864.1:5542-49645 GCA_001574975.1 Gonapodya prolifera JEL478
TTGTTAGCCTTCTGAAAACAAATACAAACTCTTAGCAAACAAAGGTCACAACACAGTAATGCATAAACCCAATTTAGTATGTGGGGGTACTGATTCACAGGGTGGGGGGCTTCAGTTGCATGGGGGGTCTAAAAAACGTGACAATGGCAACCACCACTTGCTGCAGAGTGAGCACAACCCAAGTATTATTGCATGGAGAAGGTTGTGCAGGCAAAAGTGTTGATGCTCAAGGGGGTACTGGACCAAGGTAGAAACATGTACCTGCTGGTCACTGATTTGGAAGTTGATGGGGAGCCAGTGTATGACTGGTACACTAAAAGTATGGGGAATGCTGAATGATAGTGTTGAGATGTACAAAACTTTTATAAGGAGGATAAAGAGTAAATATACAAGAAATCATGATAATTATGCCTATAAAAGCATCTTCTACCCCTTCCCTCTGTGTGCCATGGATACACTCCATTACAATATGTATGCAGACATGTTATGGCAGGGGGGGTTTGAATCTGCTCCTGCAGATGCCCCACAAACTCCACCTGCTTGCTTTCTGTGGCCTATATCAAGTATGCACTGCCACAGTACCTCCTGAGCTACATGCAAATGCAGCACATAAAACAGGAAAGCAGGTTTGCACCATACTACCAACATATGCACTTTGAGCACCATTTGGAGCAGCTGATGGGGCTGGGCAAACTGACACTTACAGAGTGTAAGGTACTCTCGCTCCTTCACCTTGAAAAAGTGAATGCACAGACCCCATTTGCGTGCTACCATGCATGACTGATTGTGGAATGCAATGGCCTGGCCTCACACAGGTGCCACCAATTTTTTTTTGATGTTATGTGAACTGGGTGGTCCAGTGCTGCACTTGATGGGTAAGCAGGAGCACATGATGAAACAGGACTTTTAAATTGCTATACAACCAAGGTGAGCTGCACAAGCCTGTAAACTGCAGGAACATGTATGTGTGATCAAATGTACATAATAAGTTGTAATGTGCATAGAACTCACCTGCAGGAACATGATGCCAAACTTAGGGCACGTCCTGCAGGTGTGCACATCTAAACACGCGGCCACAGTAGTGGCACAGCAGCTAATACCCAACACTCATACTACTCTACATACTCCACGTCAGTGGATGTCAGGATGACATAAATGCTCTGTAAAGCATTTGCCATACATGCTTGCAAAAACTTTTTGAGCAACCTGGTGGCAATCCAACTCCTTTTGTCAAATTATAATGTCTTTACCTTTTATAAATTACCAACTGTCAAAGGCAGGAACAAGTATGCATGGCTGATATAAATGTATCATCAGCTCCATTTTCTTTTGTATCTAGTAGCAACAGTGAGTAATGAACATATTTCATTGTGGATTTTGTCTTGGGTGTTGCTGATAGCAACAATGCCATTGCCCAAGTGGGACTCACTCTTTGCAACACCCTGGGGGAGTGTGGTAGGATGGTACTGATGATGTCTAACTATGGCATATTGTCACACTGACATCCACTAACATGGAGTATATAGAGTAGTAGGAGTGTTGGGTATTAGCTGCTGTGCCACTACTGTGGCCGCGTGTTTAGATGTGCACACCTGCAGGACGTGCCCTAAGTTTGGCATCATGTTCCTGCAGGTGAGTTCTATGCTCATTACAACTTATTATGTACATTTGATCACACATACGTGTTCCTGCAGTTTACAGGCTTGTGCAGCTCACCTTGGTTGTGTAGCACAAATGGCTATATGGTTTAGGCTTATTTTATTGTTTTTTATCATCTTGGGACCTCAGTCCCGTTCCACTACATCTTGGGTAACACACTAACCCCTCTTTGGTTCTGACTTATACCAGACCACCACAAGTGTCAGGTTTGTCATTAGCATTTGGTCCTTGAGATATCTGGAGCATTGAAGCTCTTTTAATGATCCACATAGAATGAGCTTTGCTGTCAAGAGAGATGCACTTTTCATGGTAACAATAGTGTCCATCCAGCAGCATTTACAGCAACATAGAGTTTGGTACTTGGAGACAAGAGTATTTGTGCTAAAGAAACTATTCTGACCTACACAGCTTTCTGCATCATGGTATGGGAGTGCAGTTAGTGATTTGTATTGCTGTCTCAATGCCCCTCCAAACAAACAAATAGCAATGTTTCAAGTGGTTCTTCAACCATACAGAGTCACAGCTTGACTAATACCACCACCCCCATTTGCAGGCCATAATATGTCGGAGGCTGAAAGAGATTTGGTACCTGCAGCGGGGCACATGAAAACGCAAATAGTGCCCCAGGACATGTTCAAAATTCCAACTAACTACGACCTACTGCATAGTGCCCTGTTTGCCAACTGTACTACCAATTGCTTATGCATCCAAAAGTGCAAATTTCGGACAAATTCCCCCCCACATTCCACTCTGTCTCAATCGCCTTGCATCTTAACTCCAAGCGCTATCCCTCCTCGTCTGTTCCCGCACTCTTTCCCATACCTTTCATCTTTGCGTCTGCTTCCAAGTGGGAATGGCTCTTTACCCATCACAACTGGCAACTGAGTCCCAGCAAGCAATTGGGGCCTGTTTCCTCATCGATTTATGATTCTCCATGTCACAAGGGACGAAACGACGTTAACAAAAGCATATATCACGCAATAAGGATTTCCAATACGGCCACCTGGTGGTTTGCCTGCTGCACTTCCAAAGGGCACGCGGCAAGCGTTCTGTTGTGAGACTGGTGGGGGCAAACGGTGCCTGCCTAAGCCAGGTTTGCACCATCAAACGTTACTTGATGCCAAAGCTCTACACAGAATACCTTTTGGTTTCAACTTTCATGATTGCTCTTTCTTGTTTCTAAATCCGTGCGGCTTCAGAAGGAAGGAAGAGAAAAAAGACGGCAACTGGCACTGGTGAGCAAAGCAATAGTGTCTTTGCAAGAACCACTCTAGTCACCTTCCTTCTTTTTGAGTGCGCACCGTTTGCTTGCACGTGTGACACAGTTTCAAAGGGCCACCCTTGAATCTGAAAAGAAAACGCACATCATCAAACCTCTCACGTTGTACATCAGGACAACAAGGAAGACAAAGTGCAAAATATAACTTTTGCAATCGCCTTATACATAGATGCATCCAAAAGCGCTCAGATATTGTCGGCGAGAAATAAGAGAACAAACAAAATACCACGGGTAAATCGGAGGGGAAGAAAGGTGGCTCAGACATCAAGTACGATGATGAAAAGCAACAGAAATGAAATCCGCGGTATGCCAATTTCCTGGAGATCCGCAAGTATGGCTGTTCTGGGGGGCATAATAGGAGGCTCCGGCGGAGGTGGCTCCATCAGAGAGGCCTAAAAGTGGACCAGACAGTCACGGTTTTTTTCCCTACACAAACGTTTGTCAACGCATAGCTGTTCTGGGGGGCATAATAGGAGGCTCTGACGGAGGGGGCTTCATCAGAGGGGCCTAAGAGCGGACCAGACAACCATGGTTTTTGTCCCGACTCCTGACGCACACATTCGCCAACCCATAGCTGCTCTGGGGGGCATAATAGGGGGCTCCGATGGAAGGGTTCCATCAGAGAGGCATAAGGGCAGGCCAGACAGCCACGGTTTCCGTCTCAATGCTCCAGCCTTTGGCACGTTTTACATTGCCCAACAAGGCACAGGAGTGCCACATTGATAGACTTCTCACCTTCATAGGACGGCTTCTTCATCGCGAAGCAGCTGTTGTACCTTTCAAAACGCCAACAGTATGGTGGATATTGTGATGTTGAATGGGTCGGCGGAGGGAGAAAATTGTACTCCGTATTCAGGATGGACGATGGAGCCTGCGAAGTCCTGCGAAATGGCGTATTCCCGCCAAATATATCCCAAAACTTGATCCCAATTCCATCTTCTTTCTTGAGCAGGGAGGTGCAGTACAGAGGACGGGGAGGGCAGACGTGAGTGAACGAGTGGCAGCAAAAAAAAAAATGCCCCGACCGCGTGAGCACTCCAAAACCAAACGCATCCTTCCCACCCCCGCCCTCCTCTTTCCTCATGCCCCTCCTGGCCTTGCCCAAATCTCAAACCTCAACCCACCAACTCGACAACACACCCGACGCCCTGGCGTCTCGCACACGCGACGCAAGACTCGTCGACGATGTTGGTCAGGTAGCCGCCCTTCTTGTCCGTTTTGGACTGGTGGTGTGGGTGGAGTTTGGAAGGAGTTTTGGAGTGGTAGGGTAAGGGAGGTGGGTGGGAAGTGGGAATGGAAGTTGGAGTTGGAGTGGGAGTTTGTCAGTTTGAGGTGAGCACATCTCTTTATCAGCCCCTTGCCCCACCCCTTCCCTTACTCACAACTCGATATCCCATAGCTCTCTGCGCGCCCCACCCGTCGCCGCCCACACACCGCATCATCTCCGCAATCGGCACGTCGCGCTCATCCTTCCAGTCCAATCCCAATCCTGCCTCCCCCGCCGAGAATGTCGTTGACGATGTGGGTGTCGGGGAGGGCGAGTGGTGGGTGTGGGAGTGCGAGAGCGGGGAAGAGGAAAGCGTGGAGGAAGAGAGCAAGGGCAAGGACGCGGATAGGATGGACGGGGAGTGTATGTGCGCGGGGAGGGGAAATGCCGCTCGCGCGGGCACGGGAGCGATCCGGCCCCGAAGGAAGGGGAAGGGGAAGGGAAGGACAGTCTCGGAAAGCTCGCCGCCCGGCAACGGTCTTCTTGGCTGGGATGCCGGTGCAGGAACGCGGCGGATGCCCCGGTGCCGCCCGTCGAGCGAGGCAGTGTCGGGTACGAGCGAGGAGGAAGACACCGAGACCCCGCTGTCTGCCCAGTTGACTCCGACGTCGTGCGCGGTCCTCGCTCTCGCTGTCGTCCACGCCCGAGCTGTCGTCCCCGCCGTACCCATCCCGCGCTCGTTTGCCGTACCCGTTGGTCCTCGCTCTCAACCTCGCTCTCGGCCTCGCTCTCGGCCTCGCTCTCGGCCTCGCTCTCGGCCTCGCTCTCGGCCTCGCTCTCGGCCTCGACTTAAGGCGTACACACCACATCCACGGTTTCTTCCGGCCAGTGGACTCTCTTGGGCGCCACGAGGGATCTAGGGCGTTGTGGTCTGGAGTTGGACAGGGAGGAGTAGGAGAGCGAGGAGGTGGATGAGGAGGTGGACGAGGAGGCGATGGAGAGGGTAGAGAGGGTGGATGCGAGCGAGGCGTCGGTTGTGCGGCGGGGTGGGGGAAATGGGCGGGTGGGCTGTGGGAAAAGGGAGGTGGAGGGGTGGTGGTGAGAGTTGGTCGCAACTCGGCATTGGTGGTGGGGATGGAGGGTGGACCAGGTGGTGCACCACCACCTTCTCTCTCCCGCAAATCGCAGTCCCACATTCTTTAAAAAACGTAGCTCACGCAGTGTTTTCCCGTGCGTGTAGTGTGCTCCGGTGAAACAACCGTACCGGCGTCCACCCTGCAGCTCTCCCAAGCAAGGAACCTGAAGCCAGCCCACCAGCCCGGAGCAAGACTGCGCATCCAGCACTCGAAATAGCCGAACTCGCATCCCGCGCGTGTGTGCGTCCCCGCGTGCGAGACCGCTGCAAGCTTCACACCTCCGACTCTGGTTAAACACCCGCACACACACTCACATCCGATCGCTTTTCGCTCGTTGTTCACCACCGCATCACGGCCTTTCCCACCTCCTATCCACCTCCACTCGGCCCCACTTCCCCCCCACACTCACCAGCACCCGCCCCCTCCTCTCGACCTCGTCCCACCGTCCCTTGTCCCTGCCGATCGCCGATCGCCGACCCCGAGTTCCGCTTCACGTGCGTCTGCGCCATGTACATCATTTTATCCTGCTCTTTTCCCCTGCGCGCGTGTCCGTGTGGGGGAGAGGCAAGGGACAGGTCCCGGTGAAATTCAAGGGCGGGCCTGGCTGAATCGGCAGGGCGGGCGGGATGGGGCACCCACTCAGGGAAGCTTCGGAGAGATGGGAGAGGTTCATTTTATTATTATTATTATTATTATTATTTTGGTTTCTTGGGGGACACGAGGAAAGGCGATAGGAAAAATATGTGGGGAGGTCAAGGGAAACAGGTGAGGGGTGCGGGGAGCAGAGTTCACCCCCGGCTGTTTTTGAGGTGGTCGGAGAGGTACAAGGCGGGGAAGGTGCGCTCGATGCTGTTCAGAGTCCCGGCAGGAAGCAGGCGACTCGATGTGCCACCGGCCGGATGGTCAGCTCGCGGTAACTGCACACCGTCAGAGAATGGAAACCCCCGCCCCCATGCACTGTCGGGGTGGCGCGTGAACTTGGAGTCGGTCAAGTGCTTCTTAGTGGGCGGCGGGTGGCACGGAAAATTGATGAGAGAGTGGCGGGTGGGGTGCTAATGTATTCAACGGGAACAAAACCGAGAACTCAACAGTGATCAGGAGCTCGACAAATATATGCATGCACAATTAAAAAGAAAATGCCTGCACATTCCACCGCACTACCGGATTTGATTCAATCGCTTCTCCCTGGTGTGTCTTTCTGGAGATTAATTAAATGCAGGAATGATCTCCGTGGCCTCCTCCACCTCCGGCAGAGAAAAGCGGCCTTCACATCCCCTCAGTAACACGAAAAGTAACGAGATCGCTCTGTCCAGCACGTATCAACGCCATCTCGTGTCGCATCGCTGCATCTCCGGTCATCCATGCGTCCATCCTCCCGCATTTCCTCCGGGCGGCGCACCATGTGGCTGCCCCTAGTCCTCGCCCTAGTCCTGGCATTGGCCGCTTCCCGTCTCGTGACAGCCGACTTCAGCGTCCAAGTAACATGGATGGACACGATTGATTGCTCTGGTGAGCCGCACTCACCACCGCCATGTGGCCAAGTCGTGGCCCCGGCCTGGGACTAAACCGCACAGTACCATCGCAGGACCACCCCAGTACGGCCATCTGCTCTCCGACTCCGACTGCAACGTGCACAGCGCGAAACACGACCCGCTCGAGTCGTCGCTGGACACAGCGGAGTGTCGCAGATTTATCAACGAGACCACAGACGAGCCCACCGCGCTGGGAAGCTCAAAGCGCGCTTGCATAGTCACAAAGGAGAAAGTCGATACGTTGAGCATGGCGAAATTGTTCCCCGTAGCAAGCGGTGGGTTTACAGTTTCTGGCACACACGTCCAATATTGTTCAAGGAAATAATTGACCTCATCTTTCACGGACGTCGGAAAGACGTAAAATACTACTTCACCAACCTATATTACACGCTCAATTGCGCCCCTGGAAACGTTTATAATCGAGATTTTAGCACGGCTGACGGAAAGTGTCGTCCCGCCTACTGGCTCGGGCTCAACTCCAGGGGCGAGAATTACACCGAGGATACGGTTTCGTCACTCAAATTCAAGTGGACGTATCGCTCCAGTGACTGTAAAACATACTTTGAGTGCGATGTGGGTTTCTTCGTTTTGCAACTTGCAATTGTTCTTCAATCAATCCATTCCTCCAATCTTTGTCCCGAAACCCCGGCCCACCCCACCCCACGGCGTCACACTTGTAGGACAGCGCCTGCGCGATCAACTGCGTAGCCAAAAACGTATCCAAGACGATTGACAACTGCAGAGTGGATGGGAACTATATTCAATCAGGGATGAACTCTGAATGTACAACAATGGCAGGTACGGATGCCAAAAACCTCGTGGCCGCGTCGCAGGGTGGAACGCCGGCACCTACGCCATCGTCTGCGAGTGGCGCTAAGCCGGGCAGCAGTGCCCCCACGTCCACGAGGGGCATGGGATTGGGGCTCGGACTTGTGGTGTTGGTAACATTGGCCGGAATATTGTTGTCTGGTCACTAACCTGGCAGCAGTACATTACATCTATCTCTAACAATTTATATGTAATACGTAAAGCGACGGATCAGCTGGTGCAACCTCAAAGTCCCCAAGAGATGTTTGTCCGGTTGTATCACTGAAAAGCAAGTGACTCTTAATTTTCGTACTTGAGCGAAATTAATGTCCTGCATGAAACGCCATCGGCGAAAGGCCAAAGAGCTGCGGCGGTTTGATAATATTCCCCATGAGCAAAGCGCAACGAGCGTCTCCAAAAACTGAAGAAGCCAAATTCAAGAACATGAAGAGAAGTGGGGGTTGTCGCGACAAGAATGCCCAGAGTTTACTCAAGAGTGACAATCACGGGTCTAGCTTGGAGAGCAAAATGCGACGATGTGCAAGCGTGCCAGATCGCATCACAAATTTTACACCCCAAAGGCACGCAAGCTTACACCTGTTTGCGATCCAGGGTAAGAAATCATCAACCGGTGCCGGTGGCATGCTTCCATTTGACTTTATCGCAGAAAACCCTTCAGCTTACAACGTCCGAGTGCATTCGAGAATTCAACCGCGTCGTGCATCAGCATTAGCTAATACAGAAACTCATATACAATCTCAGAGCGTCACAAACCAATCATCCCAATCATTGGGCAGGCCAATTGATGTTCGTCGAGCCCGTGGAAATCAAACACCAAGAACCATTTCGGCAAGGAATATTGGCATCAACCCACTTCAAACGCCGCCACCTTCGAGGGTGAGCCCATTTGCTCAGCGCGGTTCTAATTCACCAAGCACCACGATTTTGGGTTTCTTTGGACTCAGCAACTAAAAAAGATTGATCTGTTGCCGACATGCAGAAATCCAAAGTTTGTAGGTTTAAAAGAGGTTTACATAACTAAGGACAATTGCAGTAGTAAATACATAAAGAATCTGGATTTGCCTTTCAGTTGTATTACAGTACTTCCTCTCAAACAGACCAAGGATGCCACCAATCACGCAAGAATAAAACAATGCAAGCGCATTCACGCCTCTCACAATTATTTGTTCATATTCCCAAATAAACACTCTACCCACCCCCCTCACCATAAACTCTTTTAAAAAGACTGTAGCAGCAACTACGGAACCACCCTGTCACCATAGCTTCAGGTGACATCCATTGACATGGTATATACAGTGTGTGGTGTTAGATGCTGTGCCACTACTGTGGTCACGAGATTAGATGTGTGCACCTGTAGGACGCACCCTAAGTTTGGCGTCGCGTTCCTGCAGATTACAGGCTCGTGCAGCTCACCTAGGATGTATAGCATTACGCCAAACTTCTACTCCCCGTTTTTAGCTTATTGCAAAGCACAGAAGCTTTACTGGGACACGAATTTTTGCACAGACATACTTTTCTACTATATCTATCAGCTAAATGCATCATTGTTTGATTTATTCAGCTCAGNGAGCCGTAATCTTGACTGGCGTAACTCCGACTGTGGAATCGCGAACGAAGAACTAAGCATCACAGCACATCGTTCTCAGCGGTAATACGCGTCGTATATACTTGATATTGCGCCTTTGAAGTTTCATCACAATTGAACTATTCCTTGTTGAGATATCAACAGTTTTGTGAGCAAACCTCAGACATCACACAAATCTGCACCCACTATTGTTACACAAACCACTCAGATGGACTCATCTAGCAATTCTCACTATCCTGATGCATCTATTGATCAAAGTCGCTTGGCAAATGCCACTGAAGAGCATCAATCTGATGTCTTGCTGCTCCCAATAGTGGGGTACACATCCATGCACCTGCACCCCAACCTATCTTTCCTACTTCTTCAGGAGAATTTTTGGAACGTTTAACTAGCACTGCCAATTTGTCTAGAGTGGAATTTCAAAATGTGTTAGCCACCTTGAGGAGATTGGAAGCACAAATGGATGTGATTCCATGGTCTCAGGTCCAGGAACTTGAGAGGGAGAACCAAGAACTTTGCCAAGAGCTTGCAGCTGTTGGCAGATTTGTGGGTGGTGCAGCCAAAGATCCTAAGATTGAGCCTCCCCCAGAGTATTCAGGGGATACTATAACAGAGAGAGATGCCTATAGACACTGGAGAACTCAAACACAATTATTCCTCCAAGCCCAGCCCCACACATATACTTCTCCATACCAGCAAATTATGTATATTGGATCCCGCCTGAAAGGCACAGCCATGACTACTTATATTCAGTGGTCCACAATGCACTTTATGGAACTCCAACCATATTCTACACCAATTCCACTTTTTAAAGCACTTTGGGAATTACTTGATAGCCTGTTTGACAATTTTGATAGACTGTCAACAGCTCAAGCCCAATTTCTGCAGATCAAGCAGCAGCCAGGGGAGAACTTTGAGGCCTTTTTAATTCAATTCCAAGTCCTTTGTGTGGATGCAGGCTTTGCAGCAAAAGATTTAGTTCAAATGCTTGTCAAAGCTCTTTCCTTAAAGCTGCAAAATGCACTAGCCCTTACTGACTATGACCCAAATAGTTTGGAATCTGCCATTCAGAGGTTGAGGTACATAGATGCCCATGACAGACGTCATGGTGGCACCATGGCTCATAATTCTTGCAAAATACATCCTGGAGCCCCACATTCTGACAGCAAGTGCTGGGTACAACATCCTAACCTGAGACCCCCTAAAAAGGTTGATACCAAAGTTGGTGCATTGCAAGAAACTGGAACTACTAAAAAGGATTTTTGTTAGGCCCTGGGGAACATTGCCACCCTCAGTGCCCACCTTTGGCATCCAAGCAGACGGATGTCAGAGTTGGAACAAGCACAAGTAGAAGCAACCTAAGCATGTTGGTTAACTTGAGATTACAAATAAACAACTTCCATATCTACTTCTGCTGAGATCAACTCTGGCTCATCCATCTATGCACTTATTAGTCCCAATTTTATTTCAAAATACAAATTACCAACAGTCTCACTATCTAAACCTAAGCAAGTTAAACAAATAGATGATACATATATCAAAGGTGGCATTACTCACAGGGCTATGGCCTATAAGACTACCATTGCAGGCCACATCTGGGAACCTTCCATGTACTTTCTTGTCATGGATATTGGCAATAGAGATGTTTTCCTAGGTTTACCTTGGCTTCAAAAATTTAATCCAATTACAAACTGGAAGACAGGAGAAATTTCTCCATGAATCTCTGCCAATGTGATACTGCAGGTTTCCAATCCTCCCACATTACTAATGACTCAAATGTGCCATATTTGCATTGCAAAGCTGTTTTATATTCATCACCAGTCGGATCCTAATTCTGTGGTATGCTTTAGTGCAGTCAATTTTGGTGTACCAAGTCAAACCAGCCATGGACTTGGCAAGTTCTGGCAAATTTGGAATTGAGTAGGAGTCGTTTGGGATTGCTTTATTTTTTTTTCCAAAGGTCATGGCAGAGTCTTAGTTTATGTCCCTCATCTTTGAAAAAGATGCGGTGTGCAGTATCAGATTTGGAGTGGTGGAGAGTGCCCTTATTGAGACCATCTTTTAGGAGCTCTTGCAGTGCAACATCCTCTTTAGCATTAAGATTGTAGACTTTTCTTGCTTTAGGGAAGTGAAAACCTGCTTTGATATCAATTGGGAAGTCAAATTTTCCTCTCAGAGGAGGGAGGTCTAACATCAAAGACATCAGAAAATTCAGCATAAACTGTGGGAATGTTTTCAGGCAATGGTGGACCCTTTTGGGGCATAGAAGGAGTTATTTGGGCAACAGGGAGGTCTAACTTGGATTTATATGATGAAATTACTGCAAAGCATCTACAGGTAAAAGTTTATCTTGATGATGCAGGCATAGCTACCAATGGAACTCTAGAGGATCACATTGCATCAGTTAATAAAGGAAACCTTCAACTGAAAGTTTTGGTTTCAGGGGGAGTGTTGAGATTTGGTGTGAAGTTGTTATCTAGGACTTTGCAGGGCGTTTGTGAGAGAACCAGAAGAGCTACAGAGACATAATTTGTATCACTGGAAGCGCTTTGAAAAGTACTATAAGAATGCAAGAGACGGCATGTTGCTATCGTTATTGGTTGATGGGTAATTTAGGATTATGTGTTGGAGCGACGTAGAGTTACATTGTGCAAGGTTCGGGCGGAAGTTTAGCCGGCAGTTGCTTTCATCCATCGAAATAAACGACCATCACGCTCAATATCCACCTCTGTTCAAAGGAGTCAAACAATGCACTTTTGCAGTACAATGTGTTGGTTGGCTTCCAGGCGTTCCTGTGTCAAAGCTACAATATTTTCCTGTTCTCAGTCTCGGAGTGCCAAGGTGAGAAGCCTCACCAATATACGTGCAACAAAGGCTTGCGACCACACTCTAAAATCTCCAGAGCCTTGAATTTCAATATGGATGTGTCTGCAATGCTTTTTGTGCAGTAGATGTGAGTTGGTGCATCATGACAATGGGACTTGCTTTCAACACCGACACTGCTTTCAAAATAAAGCGGATTTTTTGGCGAAGCGAACACGAATAGACAAACTATCCAATCGAACATCAAAAATCATATTCAACTACGTGCGAAGCGGCTAGCAAAGTGCTATCCGCTCAGGTCGGAGCGAATACGGATCCCGCTATCATTCTCGCCTTATCCGCCTCGTCCCAACACTCTTCTGGACCACACCCACACATCAACAAGAGCTACACTGCCACCCTGCCGCCCTTTGAACGTGTGCACTCAGGCAATGCTTTGCACTGTCTCCTTCACGAGAATTGGAACTTGAACCTACGCCCCGCCCGCACCCCACGCAAAATTCAACATTGACACAAATCGACGAGAGAGCAGCGCTCTGCAGCATCTCTATTCTGGCACACAAGTCTGTACAGTATGAAGCAAAGTCTATAAATGGGGCCGTGTGTTGGGGGGCTGGGATGTGGGCGTCAGTGGGGACCGCGTGTTTACGAGTTTTCTGTGGGAGAGGGGGTGAAGTGAGAAGGTGGGGCATAAGAAAGCGGGAGGAGAGGACAAAGTACCTTTCAGGTACGCGATGACATCTGCGAGTATTGACAAGCGAGATGACGTGTTGGGTGAGGGTGGTGAAACACCGTGAAGAAGGAAGGGGGAAGAGGGAACAAGGCGGCGAGGTTTGTGATGGACGATGTCGATGAGATGTGACGAAAAAGGTGGGAGTGATGAGTTCAAAACGATAAACAACGAAAGAAAGGAAAACGCTGGTCCGAGTGCGGTCCAACGCGATCCGACGAGTGTCGTGCGATTCCCATCCCTCAACGTTGGTCTCGGCACGACCAACCCCGCTTGCCGACCTCCCTTCAATCCAATCCATCCATTGTCTGTCGTCTATGGTTACTTTATCCGGCCCAAACCCGCTCCCGCAAACCCCAACCCCCAACCCCCAAAGAAACGCACCCTTCCGGTCCTTCTCCTTCTTGAACCCAGCAAACACCATCTTGGTCCCCGGGATGTACTTCTTTGGGTCCAGGAGGTAGTCAAACAGGGTGTCCTCGTTCCAGGACACGGCGCGGTTCTTGTTGGCGTCCGTGTAGGCGAACCCGGGGACTTTGCCCGACGTGCGGCCCACGATGCCGTGCAGGTTGGGACCGACTTTGTTGGCGCCGCCCTGTGGTGCCGTACCGAGGAGAGTAAGGGGAGGGAAAGAGGAGAAACGAATACCCGGAGGAAACGAGAATGATGCCGATGAGGAAGGAGAGAGAAGGAGAGAGAGAAGGAGAGAGAGAAGGAGAGAGAGAAGGAGAGAGAGAAGGCGAGAATGAAGAAGAGAAAATAGGTAATAGAGAATCGGAAGGGGAAAGGAGGAACGTCCATGACAAGACCGAAATCCGAACGTCGAGCATCATAGGCAAAGGGAGAGGCGCAGACGACAGAGCATGAAGAAAGGTCAAGGCAGAAACAGCAAAAGGAAGAATCAACCTCAGCGATGCCGCGTCGACGCTCAACGAGAAGGACTCACGGCCTCGATAGTGTGGCACTGGGCACAGCGGGTCTTGAACAGCTTGGCTCCGTTTGCGGCGTCACCTTCGGAAGTCGGTAGCGACACGAGTAAGGAGAGGAGTAGGAGTCAGAGTGGGAGAGGTTAGGTGTTAAGTGTGAGTGGAAGCCGTTGGTACCACTGATGAGACGTACGTACCCATTGCTGAAGCTGGATGGAAGAGGGGGGNGGGGGGGAAGATGGTGAGTCGGAATCAAACGAGAGTAGAAGGAGAAACGGGCGATGTGACTTCCAGGTGTCCATGTGGGTTCGTCATTGATGTGTCAACGAGTCATGTCAACGACACGTCTGCTTCCACGCCCGCACACACTCCGACACAACACTCGTCCAGCATCTCCACATCCGGTTCGTCGCTCCTCTGTCGTACTGCCATCGCCATCGCCGCGCGTCCGTCGACGCTCACCTTACCGATGAAAGATTGAAAAGTGTGGTGGATGGAGAAATGTGCGGAAAAAATGAGCTGGAGTCATGTGTGGCGCAGTCACGGGTCGGGAAGAGTCGGAAAACGTGGCCGAGTGGTATTTTAGTGGTACAACGGAGAGGAATTGAAGAGGGAGAATATATGTTGTTTTGAGGAGAGGGAGAGGGTGTGGACTCGTGTGCGGTTGGCGGGTTGAATGATTGGGTTGGAGAATGGCAATAAACACACACACCCCTTCCTCCAAATAAAACGAAAGAGAAACGAAGCAAAGCAAGACAGCGCAAACGGATTTATCGTTATGATTGCAGACTGAGGATGCGACCGCAGCATCGATGGCTCCACACCCACAGCGAGTGTACAGAAAGCACAGGACGAGCGAGGACGACGACGATGGCGGCGCGGAGGGCGAGAGTGCGGGTGCAGACGGTGCGTGTGTTGGAGGAGTGGAGGGAGGGTGAGAGTGCAGCTGACCATGAGAGAATGAGACAGCAGACATTGTCAGGGACGCGCTGCATCTGCGCAAGCTGCGACGAAAATTTGGCGGACTCGACGCGCACGTTCTCAACGCGGGTGATCCCGTCGCACTCGAGACTGAGCAGAAGGAGGAGGCGGACAAGTGGGTGGTGGATGTATGGAGGAGTGAGCGGAGAGAGTGGACACTGACGGTGCCGTGACCGACCCCACAGGCAGGCAGATGCGGGGACAATAGGCGCGTTTTCAAAGAGTACAGCGCAGACGGTAATGGATCCCACAAAGCACATGTGAGTGGTCGGTCAATCCTGTTTGTGGGGGAAGTAGGAAGGAGGGAGGGGATGTGATGGAACCAAGTGAAAGCGTGGAGGGATAAGTGGGCTGAGATGGCGACGAGTGGAGATGGATGGCGCGGCGACAACAAGACCAGGACTCTGACGCAACTTGGGACTCTGAGGCAACGCCAATCACTTGCATCGTCTTCACTCATTGACTTGCGCGTGAGGTCTCGCTGAGTCACCAAGCCACGATCGATGGGTGACCATGGAATCTTGTCGGAGGGCGCAGGCGCGGATGTGGTGGAAGGCTACAAGGTCCAAGGTTGGAGAAGGAGGTGTGGAGCAAGGAGTGTGCAGGGGGACATGCAGACCGTTTTCGACCTCGCTTGTTGCGTCTGTGTGTCGGCGTGTCGGTGGGAAGGGTTAGCGAGCGCGAAGAGGACCGGTGGGCACCACCTGCGGTGGAGGATAGAGGGTGGGAAGCAGGAAGTTAGAAGCACCGGGTATTTTGTGCTCCGGTTAAGTCGGTGTTTGTGGTGGACCCAAGGTGGGCTGCAGGGATGCCTTGCGGTTTGAAGGGCGGAAAGCTGTTCATCGCCGCGCCGTCCAAGTCCTGTGTCTGTTATGTCGGTGGCACCTGCGGTGGAGGATGGAGGGTACGAAGCGGGAAGCGTCAGACGCCGAGTTTTTTTGCTCCGGTTATTTCCACTCCACTCATCACTCATGCCTACTTTTCTATCATGACACCACAACCCCGCACTCCCACCACCTTCACCCCAAACCACGCACACACACACAGGCAAAAATACATCGAATCTCAACTCAAACAGCGCCAGTCCTCTGCCGACCCTGACTCCACCAAGCCCGACACTTTGGCGGGCGGTGATACTGGAGCGGGAGGTGGAGAGGGTGACGGAGCGGGAGTGCCGGATCCGAATGAGCTGTTGTATCAGATTCCGGACCACCTCAAGGTGAGCGTGCTCCTCCTTCCCCTGCTGTTGTACGCATTTCCTCTTGAGGGGTCGACGGGCCTGGTCGTCGTTTGCGGGCTGTCGTGCAGTGCAAAGTCAGTACTCATACGGCGCCCCTCCACGTGTAAAGATTACGTCCAAACCGGTGCAAGAAGGAAACGTAACCCTCTCGACAACCATGCTGACGGCCATTCCCGAGATCGACCTCGGGATCGAGTAAGTCTCTCTCGCGAGTGCGGCATGTGGGGTGTGAGCTCCACCGAGAAGAATGCTGACCTTGGGTGATTCAACAGTGCCAAACTGAAGAACATCGAAGCGACAGAAAAGGCTAAGAAGAAGTTGAAGGAAGATAAGGGCAAGGGTGCCAATCCGGTTCGTCTCCCGTTTTTTCTTTCTTCTTTGCGGTGCTTGTGGTCTCATCTTCCCGATGATGGAATGTTGTTGGTCGGGTTCACCTCTGGCTTGCCATGTCCACGCACTCGCCTCGCACCCGCGCAACCACTTCGCCCCGCACTCGCGTTGGATGGATAACAGGAAGCGTTCGTAGGATCTTCGGAGGCAGCCGCGGATCGATGTACGTTGTCGCTTCCGCCTGTCTCCCTCTCTTCCCAACTCCTGACTCACCAACTTTCACCCTTTCCCACTCCACCTCTCAGTCCTCCGCCAAACCCACCCCTCGCACCACACCGCCACCTCCGCCTCACCGTTCCACCCAGACCCCGACTCCGCGGCTGCTCTGGACCGCCGCCGCCGGGAGGCGAGGGAACGGAGGGAGGGCGTGGCGACGGATGAGGTTGTTATGGAGAGGTTCAAAAAGCGGAGGGGAGGGAGGCGGTAATGAAGTGGATGGGGAATGGGTGCGGCGTGCGGTTGTTGGTTGCGTTTTGGTGCGGTGGTGACAGCTGAAAGGGAGGTCGGAGGTGCGAACTGGGGAACCTGCCGGAATGGGGGGACGCCGAAGAGGATGGAGGCGCTCGGCCGATTTACCCTGTCTGTACTATCACACACGCCGCACAATACACGATGGCGGTCTGTCATCCAATCGACCTCCACTTCTACATTTCAATCACAATAATGAGCTGTACATCAACGCTCCGGTCCTGTGTTAGCGTCAACGCTTTGTGACGCTTTATTTGTGCTATGAGTGTCGGTCTTGACCACGAAGCATGTTTTAGAGTCAGACGCGTTGCCAATGTCAAGCGGTGCTGGTGATCCGGGCGGCAATTCTCGAAACAACGGCTTCCATCACAGTTCTGTGATTTCAGACTAAAAGAATATGCACCAATCGCGTTCTTTAACCTCCGCAGTTTACTCCGTAATGAGATCGTACATATAAGCGATTTGAAAGGAGCCCGGTGACAAGTTAAAATGCCGAAAGGAGACGAAGCCTGAGTGGGGGACCCGTGGCTGTTTGTTGATTTCAGTTTCAGTTCGCCATGTCCACGGC
The DNA here is from genome assembly GCA_001574975.1 of Gonapodya prolifera JEL478. Lineage (NCBI taxonomy): Eukaryota > Fungi > Monoblepharomycota > Monoblepharidomycetes > Monoblepharidales > Gonapodyaceae > Gonapodya > Gonapodya prolifera. Next base: position 22,895 of record KQ965864.1, read on the forward strand.
CATCCAAGAAGCGCGCATACCCGAGTTCTGGGAAGTTGAATGGAAGGACGTTCGATGGACAGAAGAAATCCTCGGCAGCGGAGGGTACGGGTCCGTGTTTCGCGGGACGTGGCGAGGGATCGACGTTGCGCTCAAACGCGTGCTCCTGGGCCACGTGGGACCTCGCGCGAAGAGAGCATCGCGTCAAAGAGGGACAGATGGGGTCGCTGTCGCGGCCGAATCGCAGGAACTGGAGGACGTGACGATGTTGCATCCTGGAACAGCCGGCGACACTACCACGGGGGACGTTGACACGACGATCGAAGATTGCACGGTGTTCATTCCGGCATATCGCCTCTTGGGACAAACTTCGTTGACATATTTGACTGCAAGGGGTCAGAAAATGGATGATGAATACACCCGAAAGGTACATTGAAAGCGTTGATCCGTGATACCTTTTGGCCTTAAATTAAATTCGGCGCGTAAATGCCACGAAGGATTTTGACAGAGAAGCCTTTGTATGGTACAACATGACCTCTCCCTTCGTCCTGCCTCTCTTTGGTGTCGGCTCGGACGTGAATGGTCAACCCTTCTTCATCTCCCCCATAATGCCCTACGGTAACGTCAAGGAGTATTGTTTGTCCATCGAAAATAGCAATGGCTATCACTTGGAAGTCATAGGACTGGTGAGAACCTTGTGACGGGTTGAGAGCTACCTTAAATTTCAACGTTGCTACGACAGCTTTATGACATTGCCAGAGGGATGGCGTATCTACACGACGTTGTTAGTGTTATCCACACTGATCTTAAGCCGGGAAACGTTCTTGTTTCTGCTGAAAAACGGGGCAAGATCACGGACTTTGGCTTCTCCAAGATTTCGAGTGCCGAAGAAAATGTCGTACTTCCTGGATCGCGAAAGTATCTTCCACCAGAACGACTTGGCCATGCACTCCAAATTCCTGGGGCGACAAGCACCGTGTCTGGCGCGTGTGACGTTTATGCTTTTGGAGTAATGATTTTCGAGGTGAGAAATGATTCCTAAAGCAGATTGACGCCTCAATCTTCTGAATCACTTCGAACATCTTCTGAAGCTCTGGACGCTGACAGCACCATTTGAAGATGAAGACGAGCTTCGAGAGGCCTATCAAGGAGTCCGTCCAGCCGTACCGACAACAATGCCTGAAAACCTTGCCACCGTGATGCAACAATGTTGGGACAAGAATCCTAAAGCGCGCCCAATCTTCGGTAATATTGTCACCAGTTTGGAACGATTTTGGTAAGTGGAAGTGATGCATTTAACTACTTTGAAATGACGAAAGTTCGGACTATTTCTGAATCCTCACAATCACAAAAGGCCCAATCTTTCTTCTCTTCGTCCTGTCCCCGATAACAAATCCCTCCTCAACACGCCAACAATGCCCTCGGTGAATGCTGAAGATGTTTTTCAGCAAGCCCAGATCTTTCGCGATTCTGGAGACCTCAACCAGGCAATTCGGTGGTACAAGCTTGCCGCTGAGCTTGGACACGTTGACGCGCAGTTTGAATGTGGTGAATGGTGCAAAATTGGAATGGGTCTCCATTATCGCGATCCCGACCTTGCCACCCACCTATATCAAAAGGCTGCTGAGAACAATCACGCCGCTGCCTTGTGCGCTTTGGGCGATTTTTATATTCATGGCATTGGTTCTTGTAAAGTGGATGTCTCGCATGGCATTGCACTCTACCAGAAAGCTGCTGAACTCAACCATCCAATTGCTCAGACTCGGCTTGGGGTAATACTCCAAGATTTGGGAAATCGCGAGGGCTCGTTTCAGTGGCTAGTTAAAGCTGCAGAGCAGAACTCTCGTCTGGCGCAATCCCGACTGGCAGGAAGCTTCTTTTTTGGTCTTGGAGCAGGAAGAAACCAATTTAAGGCAGCCGAGTGGTGGGAAAAGGCAGCGATGCAGGGCGATGCGTTTGCTCAGTACAACCTGGGCCTTTGTCTCCAGAACGGATGGGGTTTAAATTGCAACCAGCGGGCCGGTATAGAGTGGTGCAAGAAGGCCGCAAACCAGGGGAATAGTGGTGCTCAACATAATCTTGGAGTGTCATACTTCAACGGATCAGGTACTTCAAAAGACCTTGAATTGGCAGCACGCTACTTTGAGAAAGCCGCGCGTCAGGGAAATTCTTTGTCGCAATTCAGCCTTGGCTTGTGCTACATGAATGGGTGGGGAGTAGACAAAGATGTGGATCTTGCGCTGGACTGGTATTACAAAGCAAGCAGACAGGGAAACTCATCTGCTGAGAATAGTCTCGGCTTGTGCTTTATCAATGGGTGGGGTGTCTCCAAAGACTTTCAGCATGCATTCAAGCTGTTTGAATCATCAGCTTCTAAAGGTGATGCTGATGGCCAGACAAATCTTGGCATTTGCTACCAGAATGGATGGGGTGTAGAACGGGCTATTGACCAAGCAGTGAAATGGTTCTCTGATGCCGCAAACAAGGGAAATACAATTGCTCAAAGGAGTATTGGGATGTGCTATCAATATGGCTGGGGTGTGAAAATGAATCTGGAGCTGGCGGTGGAGTGGTACATTATAGCAGCTCATGCGGGGGATGGTATGGCGGAATATAACTTGGGAACATGCTACAAGAATGGATGGGGGGTGGAGAAGAGCATACCGCAGGCGATCCAATGGTATGCAAGAGCAGCTGAACAGGGCAATGAAGATGCAAAAGATGATCTGCACATTTTAAGTCATCCTAACGCAGTTTATGCACCGACACGGGAAATGGTTGCAGTTGGAGAGCCAAGAGTTTTCTTTGGCGATGGTGCAATCGCAAACCCAGTTGCTTCTCCAAGTGCACCCCCACCATATTCCCAAAACGTCCCACCGTCACGATCTTTGGAATCTCACGCATCTACTGCTGCACAAGTTTTGACGGATATAACACGTATGAGGGACTTGATTACCACTGCACCTGCAATGCCAACTCCAACCGTAGCTCCGTCAAACACCACTGAGTGCTCCAACTGTCATACCACTCGATCCCTGTTTTGGCATCGAGGGGGGAATGGTTGCCTTTGCGAACTTTGTGGCTTGTACTTGAAGATCACAGGAGTCATGCGGCCATTAAAGTCTGCACCACGCAGATGAGGTCCCGACAGACACCAAATATGTACGTCACGCAACGAACCATGCCAAACAGCGAACTTTTGGAAATTTCACCTTAGATGTCGTCTCTACAGTTACGTTTCGCCGGTGATCGGGACTGTTGACAAAGAACAGTATTTTGTTATTTTCAAAATATGTGGTGTCGACTGTCATTTAAGAAATACCGTTCATACCACAACTATTCCCCAAGAAAAGATTCATTTCATGTCTTTCCGTGCTCTGTCACCTCCCGATCCCCAGCCTGGCGCCGAAAGCACTCGTCCTCACAACCAAGCGAGAGTGGCCGAGAGGGATAAAAAAAGAAACAATGGCGCGAGTACCAGAGCCGCGCAAAATATTAGACCAAATACGATGCAGTGTAAGTCGGTACAATACAAAACGTCGCGCTGCCTTCTCTCTTCCCGCTTCCGTCCTCTCCATATTTCCCAACCTGCCACGTCCCGCCCCCTTCCTCCTTACCCGGCCCCCCGCCAACCCGCAAAGCCCTCACATCCTTTTGACTTTCTCTTTGAGGGCCAAACACGCCTCATCCGCCCGTGCAAGTGTGTCGATCAGGAGGAGCAGACGCGGGGACGGCGTTTCGACCAGGATCTGGTCGGTTATGAGAAGGGGCTTGTCGGAAGTGAATCTGGGGATGGCGGGAGGGTTTCAGATCAATACACACGATCAGGTCAAACTGGGGTCGAGACGACTGCCTAAGCCATGTAATCTCCAGTTCCCGCTCCTGGACCACACACGGATAGCCGTGGTGGCAAGCACCAGTCCTCGTTCTCTTAGCACTCCATTCACACCCAGAGCCCCGGTGTAATCCCCGAGAGACGGAGAGAACCACACCCTGCAAATTGCTCCGACCCGCCACTTAACACGTCCGACATGATCCAGCCCCGTCGTCCCCCCAATTCCGCCAGAAGAACTCACCTCCCTCCTCCTCCAGCGCCTCCTTTCAGCCGCGTAAGCACCTTCCCCCTGCCCACGCTCAAGAAGCCCTGCTCCTCGACGCCCATGACGGACACGACGAGGGACGCGTTATTGACGTAGATTTCGAGGACGAGGTCGGAGGGGAGGGTGGGAGTAAAGAGCTGGTGTGTGCGGGGGGGAGGGGGGGGAGGGGAGGAATGATGAGTCAGGGCAATGGACAAGGCAACGAAGCCGGGGAGAAATCACTTTGCTGTCGCAGTCGCGGTTGGGGAAGAGCAACGTTTCGTCGATATTGAGCAGGGAGAATTTGGCGTTGCGGATGAAGTCGGATACGTGGGTGATTACCTGGTTCGAGGTGAGGTGAGGACGAGAGCGGGGATGGGGGAAGGGAAGAGGGACCGAGCCTACCTCGAGCAAAGCGTACTTGTCGAGTAAAATCGTTTCAGGGTGGGACTCGAGCTCGTCGAGTGCGAGGACGAGGTTGTTGCGGACGTTTTGGACCTTTTGAGCGTGCGAGTGGGGCGGTGGTGGAGGGGAATGTCGCGAGGAGTAAAGAGTTCCAAAGAGAGAACCGCGTACACACCTGCTGTAACAGAATCGTGCCTTTTCCTGCCAGCCCCACGCGGTAGGGTTGGCCTCTGTTCACTTTTGGCAGTTTAATCGTCAGGTCCTGTCGCGTTCACCCATCAAACCGTTCGCCAGCACGTTTTTTGTTACGCGCGTAGGTATTTGTGAGTTTCGCGGAAAGGGAAAGGGAAGATGGAGAGGAGTCTTACCAGTTTGACCACGTTCGCTCCACTGACGGTCACGGATCCCTTGAGCAGGTCCGACCTATCAAGCGGGCATCGTGTCTCATCTCTCACTTGCGTCGCGTGTAAAAAGGAAAAGTAATGGAAAACTCACGCTCCGGACGTCGCCGCCAGCGTTAACCCCGGCTCTAAATTCCCCCAAGGAGACACACACCCTGAGCTCGACGCTAGCACGATAGAAAAACTGGGAAACAACTCACTTCCTTCTTCGGGGTCGCATGCTTTCAGACTCTCCTACGAGCAGGGTTGAGGCAGGTAATCGTTAGCATCGCATCGCCTCTAGGCAGCACGAGCATGGTGGGAAGATCGCACCATAACCAGACTCATCAATTCGGCGAGAGCTTGTGGTATGTGCGTGCGCAGGAGCCACGAGCGCTCCGCGCTCTGCAGTGTCGTCGTTGCAACGGAACGGATAGGAAAAGTGAGCTGCATCGAGGCGGAACAGCCATCGCGTCTATCGCCACGCACCAGCGCTTCCTCTTCCTTCGCCAGAACGTCGTCCTCGTTCATGTCGAGGTTCATATGGGTGACAAATCGAGGAGGTGATGGTCTTGTTTAGGACACTGCAAGGATCGCCAAAATAATAATGACAAATATGAACGAATTAATGTATCGCATTCAAATCCACATAGTGCAACAAAAGGTGTATATACAAAGCGGCAATTTCTCTACTTTCCCCCCACAGCCAAGGCTCTCAACAAGTCCATGGGCTCCATCGGCTGGGTGGTTCCCCGAGACTCTCTGGCCTCGATCGCGCCCGCAATGTGCTCGAATAGGTCGTCAGCATACCGCATCGCGATGTCTTGGATGGAGTATATCTTGTGTACCGTGTTTTGGTACCGGTGAACCTGGAGTCGGGAACAACGGGGTGGGCCTGACGTCAGAACACCCAGAAAGTCTAACAAGGCTGCACCCCAGCGACAACTCACCGATAACCTCAAATCTTCACACTCCTGCTGAACGTCCTTGCCGCAGTTCTGCACATCCTCCTCCACGCTCCTCGTACCCTCCTTGCCGGCCGTTGACCCGTCCTCCTCAAGATACTCTTTCACAAACTCCCTGTCGTTCAAATTCAACGCACTCAGATCAATCTCGGCCTCCTCAGCGGTAAAAGGACGGTCCTTGACGGGGAAGGCGTCCACCGTCCGAGCATGGTTCATGATCACGTCCTTGTTCAGAGCGTCCCAGGCACGTTCTTCCTCTTCAAGTCTTTATGGGGGAATAGGACGGGGCGGGTTTGCGAGTACGGAAAATGATGTGGTAGAAGAGCGAGCGAAGGGGCATTTGAGACCATTAACTCGCCCTAACAGAAACCAACCACAACTCACATCCTAATCTCCTCCTCCGTCTCCCGAATCCTCTCCATCACCTCAACGTTTTGCGGGTTGGGCTTCGGCTTGGCCTGTTGTGTACCGGCGCGATCCTGCACGATACAAAAGGCACCCGGTTTGAGCGCACGCTCTTGTAACACCCGAACGCACCCGACTCTTAGGCGATAGCACTCACACTTCGACTGTGCTCCCACGTTACGTCTGTCTTCTTGTTCATCAGGTTCTCCAGGACACGCTGCTGGGCCTTCATAACTGATACGGATAGGACAATGAGTCACCATAGCTACCTCGTCCACCTTTTCGCCCCCACATGGACCTCAACTCACTCGCAATCTCATTCTCGGTCGGTCCCGTTACCGCTGCTCCCCCGGCCTTGCCACCCGCCCTCTGCTCGCACCGATCCTTGGTCTGCTTCGCAAGCATGTCAGCGCCCCACATCAACAGCGTCCGCATGCGAATCGGGTCCGGAAGCTCGGGGTTGATGTGGCGGTACCACTCCGAGGGCGATATGTCAGGGTGCGGGGGCGCTGGTGTTGTGCAAGTGCGGGTGCAGTTTCGTGCAGTACATGACCGTGTCAAAACCCAAACACACCGCACAAACAATCACCGCCACCAGAAAAAAACGAACCTCTCAAGTTGCCATGCATCGAACTGGTCCTGCGTCCCCGACTGCCCAAACTGCTCCTCCGCCCCGCCTCCTCCCGCATCGCCTTGTTCCTCTTGATTGCCGGAGTCTCGCTCCCAGCGAGGGGTACTTCGCCGTCCAAGAACGCCATTTCGGAGGCCGGGACGCGCGGGTGGGTGATGGAGAGGGTGGATTGGGTGGCGACGGCGAGCGAGAGTGCGATTTGAGACGAAGATGGTTTCTGGGTGAATGGGAAGTCGGAGCAAGGGGTGAGGTGGTTGGGGTTAGCATTTAACACGACCCGCGACAGGGAAATCGACTGGCCTGGCGCCGGACAGTCGCACCTCGACATCTTTTAGCGACACAGGCGGTTCCTTACTCTTCTCTTTCTCCCTTTCCTTTTCCTTTTCCTTCTCTTTCTCCCTTTGTCTCATCCGGGCGTCCTCCCCCTCCACATCGTCCAGCGTCTCCAAAGGCCCCTTCGGTGCGGTCAGCGTCTTGCGCCGGCTCGAGTGCGCAGCGACTTGCTTCCACCCGCTCGTGGGTGGTGGTGCGAGTTGCGCGTCCTTTAGTACGGTGGAGGCGGCGTGTTGGGCGTCGAGGGCGGACGTGTTGGGTTTCTTGCCTTTGGTAGGTACGGCCGCGGATGGTTTCGGCGTAGACGGTGCAACAGGCTCAGCAAGGGAGTTTTCAAGTTCGTCAAGAGTCATTAATTGGTCTAGATTGCGAAGGAAATCGTGTAAGATAGCGGCTCGTGACATGGGCCGAACGCGTAGGATTGGAGCCAAAAAGAATGCGAGGCCTGGGAACCCTCCTCCTCGCAGCGCCGCCCGTCGGCCTAGGCTATATACTTACCGGATTTCAATTGCACAAACTGGCGAACGCGGGGTTCTAATGTCAGCAACGGGACCTACCCCAGAGACACCACGTCTCACCTTCCTGCCCTTCCTCTTAACAACCTTCATTTGCTCCGCGTCAGGACCCGTCTCCTCCCTCTTCCTCTTCCCCCCCGCAGGTGCCACGTCCGCGTCCTCGTCTGCCGCCTTCATCGCCATCACAACCTCCTTCACCTCCGCCACTGATTCTGCCCGATTCGCGGGCGGATCCACGCGCACACGTTCCTGCGTCACCGCAGGCTTTCGATCGACATCGCCCTTTCCCTTTTTCGGCGCAACGGGGCGCACCGTCCCCTGCTTCTGCGTGGTTGTCTTTGCGGTGAGTTCGTCCTCGGAGTCGCCGCCTCCCACCGCAATGGGCGAATTCGACTGTTTTTGCGTCTTTGCGTTCGTTTTGGCGACGCGCTTGGGGGGCATCGTCGATGGAAAGTCGAGTTTGGCACGTTGGAGGGAACTCACGGGTAGTGCAGGGTCCTCCTCACCTGAATCATTCACTTCATTTCAGAGCCTGTCAATAATCTCATTAAGTGAAATTTGCTACGTATTCTTCATATCATTTGGCGATTTGAATTCGATGGAACTTCTCATCAGGAGAAAACGTTCGCTTCCTATTTCACGCTCGTCTCGCAAATGACCTCTCCCATCGCTCACTTCTCGCCCCTCGGCTTGCGTTTCACGCCTCATGTTTCACGTCCTTGCCTCAGTCTCTCTCCAAAAACACCGTTTGTCAATAGCAACAGTACGAAAACCCGTAGGGTCGGGTCCCCCGTCAATCACTTGCCACCGGTGCCGGTACGACGTTTTCATTGGCTTAAGTAGAACGCAAAGATACCCTCTTAGCACTCTGCAACTCCGTCGGTACGCTGACCACGGACAGCAATAGTTCGGTGGCACCGAGGTGCTTCGCTAGTGTCTCGAGAGCGCCCTTTCCACGAAGGACCCCGACTTGTCTGGAACCACCTTTGCTTCACGCGTTCGCCCTTATCGGTGCTCCCGCGATGCTTGAAGGTGATCCGGCCCTAGCGCAACCATGTTCGGGGAAACCGCGATGGACCCAGCTGATGAATCAGCCAAGCCGCAGACTCCCGCCTTTGTCTCCCCCACCCCCGCCGTCAGAGTCCGCCGCAACTGGGACACGACAAGTGGTGAATTGCGGCGAAAGCAAATGTGAGACCGTGCACCACACATTTTTAACAAAGAAAACTGGTACCCCCGTCTCACCTGACATCAAAAATCCAATTAAAATCATTACAGAAAAGAAATTAGCTACATTTGCCCACAAGGCATTCTATGCGATACCTTACAATCTTGTAACAGAGTCTCCGGTCAGAACAACAGCGCCTTCGTTGTCCAACGCTTGCAACGCCGTCGCGAATTCGCGGTCGCTTATGGCCTTAAGTGAAACACCAATTCATATCACACACTTTAACATTAGCAACCCACTTTGGGGAACTCACCTCCGTCGACTGGCTTCTGAGCTTCTCCAACAAATCCGACTTGCGAATGGTCGGCTTCGTCAGCCCCGCGAGCAAGTCTTTCAGTGCGCGCTTCTTCGCCTCTGCTTCACGTCGTCCGCGGGCACTGTGTCCAGTCACGACAAGGTCGAAGTCAAGCTGGCCAGTCACGGGGTCGATAGCTGCTGATTGCATCGCGGCGAGAATGAGTCTGAAAGGTGTAAACGGTCGCATTGGAGATGTCTTCGGTTTTGACAGAATGCTGCATGCAGTAGGTCGTACCTGTGGGCCTCCCGGACATCCTCAACAGTAACCTCCTCCGAAAATCTACCAGGTTACCAAGTACAGGAGGAAACAATCAGCACAAAGTGTATATCCAACTTCGAAATTGTCTGCAAATGACGCACCGTAACCTCGCTCTCGCCTCCGACAGACGAATCATACTCTCAAGTTGCCGCGTCGTTGCAGAAGGTGCCTTCTCCTCACGAGGACGTCCTCGTCGGTTCAGCTGTCGCATCTCCACGTAGAGGGTAGCGAGTTCGTCGCCCGCTTCGGCTGTCAGACGTGGGTTAATGTGGCTGCGTGCATACGAGATGTATTTGGCGAGTTTCGCGGCAGGCTTGACATCGGGTAAGCATCATATGAAACGACAGCGACTTGTGAGCCAAGGTACAGAGCAACATTGTGGATCGAGGTTCGAGCTCACCAATATGTTTCGAGCCGCTTGCACCGGTCGATCCTCCAAATACAACCCCGTAATGTGCGACGCCAACCTGCGATCATCCCACTCGTTGGCCTTGTCCAAGACGAGGTACAAGAGATCGAATCGCGACATGAGCGACGGCGGGAGATTGATGTTCTCCACAATGGAGAGTTTCTTCTCGTACTGAGATCGAATGGGGTTGGCGCAGGCAAGGACAGACGTACGTGCGTTGAGGGTAGTGATGATGCCGGCTTTCGCGATCGAGACCGTTTGTTGTTCCTGTGACGGGGTTGCAAGTTCGGCAGGTGTCTTGGAGAAGTCGTGCTTATTGCGCTCACCATTACTTCGTGTAGAACTGACCGAGTCGATTCTGACATCTAAATACCACACAGAATGAAGCGGCAGTCAGTCAAGAGTTTCCAACCTTGAACATCGCAAGCTCCTAACCTTGTCGAACTCGTCGATGCAGCAAACTCCACCGTCACTAAGAACAAGAGCTCCACTGCACAAATTCCAGGGAGTGAAGCAATAATCGGCATTTAAAGGGTTGAAACCGTGATATCATACCTTTCGAGAACAAGTTGACCCGATTCAGGATCTTTGGTCACATATGCTGTCAAACCCACAGCAGACGAACCCTTGCCAGAGGTGTAAATTCCTCGAGGTGCAACTTCGTGCACGTACTGGGATACAAAAAGTCAGTAAATTGTCATTGCCGATCCACGGAGCGCCGGTTTGGGCACTTACGCGAAGGAGCTGAGATTTACTAACACCGGGATCGCCTACAATGAGGATATTGATGTCGCCCCTGCGTAACAAATTAAGAAACATTCCAAGCACTTTTAGTATCAATCGTGCATACCTGATTCGAGGACCACCAGCCATTCCTCCTGGGAACTTGTTCACAGCTCCGAAAAGTTGGAGAAGAACTCCCTTCTTGACGTCTTCCATTCCAAAGATACTCGGAGCTGCAAGGACAGAATTCAATGACCGCGCACGATAAGATGGCAAGACTAATGTACGCACCAATAGATTGCGACAATACTTCGTAGACGTCGTCTCTCGCGGCAAGTGCTCGCAGCTCCGCTTCCTCTTCGGGTTCCAAAGCCTTGATAGCATCTCCCTCATCCCTGAAATATAATCAGCTCAGATGTAGGGTCACACCGCCACCTTACAGGGATACTCACATCGTGGGTGGCTCGTACTCGTTCTCGGCGAGGAGATCCTTGTCCACGGCGATTCGGGTCTTGCTCGTTCGCTTGACGTGAACGACATCAAGATAAGTCTTGAAAATAGCCTTGACGGTGCGTTGGCGGGGGTTGATCCGGACTGGAATGGCTCGGAAGATACCCGTGACTTCGAGTCTGCGAATGAGGAGATGTTAGGTCACCTTGGCACGGAGGCCGGACTTTTTCGAGACAATCACCTGTCACCGGGCTTTCCAGTGTCAACAAGTTCGTCGTAAAGACACAGAGTGACGGTGTGTGGTGTTTGGCCGTCGGGAACCTCATCTTCGGGGAGCAATGTTCATCGTCGGGGCACTCAACGACACCATCGCGAGTAAGAACCAACCTGGTGTCTCCTGCAGTCGCCAATTCTGCTTGTCCGCAAACGTACACCTGTTGTGCACCAGCTTAAGACTCTGCTTCTGCGCGCATGCTTGGTAGGGACACACGTTGGGTTCTTCGATCTTGCCTCGGTTGACTTGGACTTCAACGGTTGTGTCACAGTTGGTGCACTGGAAAAAGGCGGTCTTCATGTCGGGGAGGATGGGCGAGGCGCGGGTAAGGAGCCCCTTGACCGTGACGAGTTGGTCGATGTCTGGGTGAAGGCCCAACGGAGTTATGCCATAGCGTTACGCAAAAAGATGCAAATGCGTTGTGTACTAACCGGCTGGGTTCAGTTCTCGCATGTTGACACTCCGCCCCAAATTAAATGGTCGGACCTACAAACCCGATAAGACGGAGCTCAAAGCGTTCTCCGGACACGTCACTCTTACCGTCAGCTTTATGTTTTCGTTCTCTCCAAACATGTCGGTGAAGATTTCCCCCAACGCCCAGTCCATGATGGAGATGATCTCCTGCGGGAATCGAAGAAGCTGGTGGTACAGTTTGCGGGTGCGAGGGAAGGCTTTGAGGTTCATGCAGTCAAGATTCAGGTTGTCTTGTTCTTTTTCTTTGAGCTGGGCGTAAAGGATCTCATGAAGTCGCTGTTTTCGACATGTCAACTGAAAAGCCCACCTTTCCCAATAAGATTGGGTAGAAAGGACGTGCGAGAATGGCGCCACCCATAACTTCATCATCCAGGTCTTGTCGATCTCCGAGAGTAAAGTTTTGGATAAAATCCTTGAAAGCAGAAGCAGCTTCTTGTAGGTTGACTGTTGTACCCCAAATGAGTCGCGTGGGAGCAGAAGGATCGCTCGAAGCGTGAGAGTTGTCTGTCAAAGGTATCCCTGGAATCCCGCCTGCACGAGCTGGACGGTCTGCCGCGCTCCCAACTCCGTCAGCACCGGTACTGCTGCTGGATTGAAGAAGCCTTTGGCGGAAAGGAATATCTGTTCCCAAGTCTCCTCGACCCATAGGTGTACGATTGACACGAGGCGATCCGTGAAGAGAGCTGGAAACAATCCGAGCATCCGAGTTCCGGACTGGGATCAAGAAGTTCAATCAGAACCAACTCAGAGAAACACAATCCCATCACAGGGAGACTCACCGGCAGCAGCTGCCGGAGTTCCTGCTGGAGAAGAAATGAAGGCGAGGGGGGAATCACTGTGGCCATTGAAGGGATTTCTGCGACCTCGTGGTGTTGACCTGTTGAGGGAAACACTTGTCATCAGACGTGATTCGAGGGAAACGGGGAGCCACGCGGAGGCAGTTCAATCAATTAGTGTCAATTTGAGGATTTTCTTACATTGTTGGTGAGGTTCTGCGGCGGAATCGCGGGAATCAATCCGCAATGTGTGGAATGTTTGAAAGGGACACCGAACGATGGCATTTCGTTACTATAGTAACAAGTGCCACCAAACCATTTCAAAATCCTCCCAACGAGATAGTTGGATATATTTACTTTCACACAGCACCTATAAGTACCACTTCCGTTGCTGAAAATCTCCTACTTTTTCAAAGTTCGCACAGAGCCATCCTAGAATAATAATCAATGATTTTAATTATCTTCAACTTGTTTTGATTTCTGTAGTTGGTGGACAGTGCGTACAAATTCTCTTGACATCTTGCCACGTTCTGACTCACGATCGCACGCCCAACTCCTGCACGGAACTCCCATCGGCACCTCGCACTCGCCCGTATGTCCGACACTTCTTCTCCCGCAAAGCACAAGCCGCTGACAACGGGCCACTTCTTCTCAAACGAACGTCCGGCCGCGTCGGGTGCTGACCATCTCCAGGTGCGATCCTCGTGGTCCTGTTTTTTTTTTTCACGGAACGGTGATTGACATTTTTTCCACAATGATAGCCTCTTCGGACACCAAAGGGCATGCCGCGCGCTTCCTTGCCTAAAATGAAGGCAGCATTTCCCAAACCTCCTCTCCCACGGGCACCATCTGTAGCGGACGCTCTGTCGCAGGTCAAATTTGATCCGGAAGGATGGACTGATGCTGCGAGGCGGGCGCAACTGGATAAAATCAGGGTCTATCGAACAAGGTGAGTGGATCAATACCAAATGATACGGTCTTGTAGATTGAAACCACCTCGCCACCCGCTAGAAACGTCATCACTGGCGCGTTCATCTCAGTTTTTACAGCTGGAGTGTACTGGTACACGATTTCGGCCACGAGGCAAGAAGTAAGCTGTTGCCGTGTCTGCCAATTTCGAGCTTCTCCAATCGCCACGACCCTTTGCGTACAGGACTTGGATAAACTGCCACTTCCCGAAGTGAAAAAAGAATGAAATGAGGCCTGGTTTCGCACATTCCAACTGTCCGAACAGCTTGTATTTGGCACGATTGGTCATAGAAGGTGTCGTAATATAGTTAGACCTTCAACATTAGTTCTGCACCATCCCTCGCCGTGGGAAGTCCCAAAATTGCCGACGGGGTGGCGCATATCAGATGCATGATTCCGAAATAGCACACATCTGCAAGACTGAGGACCGAGCTCCATCAATCCGTCAAATCAGCTTGCATCAGCTGGTCAAACTGGAACGGAACCCAACGTAAACGATAAAATCTGCGTCGAAATCGTGCAAGTTACAGCTCACCTGAGCCTTGAGCTCCTCAATTCTCAATCCTATCCGCCGCTTCACCTCGTTCTTGCCACCTTCCGACGATACTCGCTCCAGCAGGGAGTCAAACCGAGCAAGGACTGCGTCAACGGCCTGACAGCGAAAGAGGGGGTTTACAAGGAATCTGTGGGGTCGACCGTGTCCACATAATGCTCACCTCATGTGCCGTCTTCTTTTCTTCGTTGTAGTAGACAGTACCCTTCGATTCCAGCGCATAATCCAACTAATAAATCGGGCCAGATGTCAATGCAGAAGCAGAAATCCGCGAGAAGTGGCATCGTCGGAAAATAAGTTATCAAAAGAAGAGCGCCTGTGAGAAATCGACGTGTGACGACGTTCTTGCGAGGCCATTGAAGGCATCTTCACGTACCTCGTCCTTTGCGGTCGCATAAAGGTCCGTTATGGCCTCAATTTCAGCATCGATGTCCACGATCTCGTCTTTCCCAGCGCTGGAAAACAGTTGTCTTTCCGAGAATCTCCTGGGCAGGTCTCCGATTGTCAATCTTCGACTCAATTGTAAGGTTGCCAAGGAGCCAACATTTGAAAGCCCGCGAGAGGGTGACGCGAAGCCACGGTAAGAGTGGACCCGGTTAGTGATGCGAGACGCTCTAAGCAGGATCGGAGCTCGCATCGCTTCGTTCACAGCGGATTGGAGAGGCTGCAAGATGCCAACGACCACAGCCCCGCACTGATGCTTATGAGAGTTCCACTGGTAGTCATTGAAAGAGGAAGTTCCCCACAAATGAATTCGACTCGAGCAATATAATGTGTGTCAGTGCGATAGCTATGGCTTCTCACGGAAACTCAACTGATGCGATACAAATATATTTGATCCGTGCCTAACCAAGTCATGCGTCATACATCAAACGATCATGACCCAATAAGCGGTGTCGTCTCGTTAACATCGATTGCCGAGTCTCCTACCGGTAGTCGGCGTTCCCTTCCACCCAATCCTGTTCCGGTACTCTCGCTCGATGCACCCCCGTTCTCGTCCACTTCCTCTTCAAAGTGATGCTCCGGTACTCCTCCATGTCCCTGATACGTATACCACAGCGCCAGACCGAGCAGGATGGACTGGAAGCTTGCGGAAACCACGTAGGACGCCCACGAAGACGGGTTGGTCCCAGGCGTGCTCGCGATGAGGATCGCAACAGCAAGTCCGCCAGGGGTTTGAATGCACAGGGAGGAAATGGAAAGGGCGGCAACGTACTGTGGGCGTAACGTGGGTCAAAATTGTAATAAACCGTGCTCCTGGGGGAAAGCTCCCGAAGGAACTCGAAGCACTCACTTTAGTCTTCCACGTCTCCCATATCTGCGGCAGCATTTGCAAACAGCTCAGAATCAAGCTGATCCCTCCCGCGAGCGCCGCGACTGCCGCCGGGGCCTCCGCACCGGGACCGTGGACAGCAAGGAGCACAAACGTGACGACGATGGCAATGAAGACGTAGAGCATCTGCGTGAAGGCGACGAAAAGAGCCATGCTGTACGATGGGCTGTACTCCCGATGGGAGGGGGAAGTCGAGAATGGAGTCTGAGGTGGCTTCTTTGAGTCATCGTACGAGCGACCAAACAGGGTCCATCGCCTCTTGACGGATTCTTGTGAATTTTGCTGATGGCTGACATGTGGGTGGTGCACGTATCGAAGATCCACGGGGAAGTATATCATGAAGAGGATGAATCTGAAACGAAAGGTCGTTGAACAACGCGGAGGGTTACGAAAAGGTTCACAGTACTGTTCTCGTAACGTGGAGGGAATGTACTTACACGGTCTGAAAACTTGCCCACTGTACTAGTACTTGGATGAGTGCGAGTGTGTTTTGGAGGCAGCTCTCGGGAGCCTTTGATTGGTGTGGTTTGAAGGTTGATAAGATACGAAAAGAACAAAAAGCCTGCAATAGCTCACCCAACGTTCCGTCACACAGCACTTCACGACGGGCGACTGCAGCAAAAGCACATTCCACAAGGTTGACGTGGAAGCTATTCCGCCGAAAAGGAAGAATATGGGGGCCAGGCCTTCCGAAGATCGCAAGCGAATAATACGGAGATGCTGCAACGTATACAGCGTCTCTTAGACGGGAAAGGATGGTTCAAAATCCGCTCCTCGGGTCGTACCTGGGGGAGGAACGAAAGGAACGTCCCAACGGTAATGGTCAGCGATACGGCTATCTTGGTGGGCGAGATGGGAGAAACATCTGTTGCGAGGAGGGTCATAAGCCGTCAGATGCGATACTCCGGAGAAAATGGGGGAAATCGCTCAACGGTGAGGAATGAAGAGTTCCCAAAAGGCGAGAGATCCAACGCTCGCCAGGAGACAGGATAGCCACGAAAATGACCAGCTTCCGGCTTTCTGAACGCCGATATGCTCCACTTAGCGACCCACCACTGCCCTGTCGTAAACAACCTTCCTCTGGATCGGCGTTCGTCCCCCTACCCTGAAGCCCCGCCAAACGAAACCCACATGCGTCGCACGTTCCCTCCGCAGCACCCAGGACCCCGTCAGCGTTCCAGAGCTCCATGGACGACGCAGCTTGGGCGACTTGGGGTTTTAATGAGGACAATTAGCCGTGATTCATCCGATAGCCGCTTCTGGCTCCAGATGGGAACTATTGTTGGAAAAAAAAAAGGATAGATACAGTGATATGAATAGAACCATCTTCTCAGGTCAATTTCCTCTTTCGCACTAGCCGGCTCGACGGACTCGATCACCAGTTGAGCTCCATTTTTCCAACGTTTTATACGTTCCAGGAGGTGACATGATACCTGATAAGGAGGAAGAACGAAACATGTTGCTGCAGAAAATATACACCATCCATCACGGTTATAACAATGTGGGAACGTGACGCCAACTAAGTTCCGTTGGCCGTTATTCTGCGGTACTCTGTCCGGGCGACGTCGAAGCGTTCTCGCGATTACGCGCCCACGCGATAATCTGTTCGAACTCGTCGAAATATTCCGTGAGATGTCCCTTGTCTGCGGATCAGAGGTAGGTCCCCAAGTTAACGTGTGCGAGCAGATGTTACGCGTAATACTCCAATGAAATAACGACGAGGGGAACTCACCCTCCCAGATCTCCAACTCACAGCCAAGTATCTGCTTTGATACGTAACGGGCCATTTCCGGTGTGCAGCCGAGGTCAAGTGCTCCATGGAACACCTTCACACGAGTACGAACTGCTGAAGACAAAGTGCGACAGAAACCCGTCAGATTCTAAACGATAGAGGCCCCCCACAGCCCCATTGAAGATCGTATCACGTCCGAGAAATATTCGTGCGTCAAACACACCGGATAGTTCGAACCCCCACTCTTGTCTAAACCACTGAAAGTCCAACAACTGAGAAGAAGCGAGCTGACCCCGAGAGTGAAGCTCAAGCTGGGTTCTGAGAAAAGAGCATCCCCATGTCGCGATCCCTGCAATGTAGATGACGTGAGCGATCAGCCGGTGATCAGACGAAAGTCGAAACCCGGTTCGAAAAACCCACGTCGCGTAACGTTCTCGGTCCCGGGGGTGGTATTTTGCCCAGTCAGCCCTACCGCTCCCAACAGGGTCTTTGGGAAACTCCTTTTCTCCCATTTTCACGATTTGGGCGACTCCCCACGGGATGTTGCGATTCAGGAACGAGGTAAGCTCGAAGGTGGTGGACATTCCTCGAGTGTGATGGCAGATCCGCGGAGTGCAGGAAAGGTACAGGGAGTAAAAGCATAAAATGCACATCTGCTGCTCAATCTTTGTCGCATTTGGTGTCGAAGCCGGGCCAACGCAACTGACGATTGCCGCCCCCGTAATACGAGATGACAGGTGGTGCGCGACAGCCTACTAGCACAAACCACGATCAAGTGGCCTTTTAGAGCGCGGCGATCTCATCGCGGCAAAGCGACAAGCTCAAGATCGCGCGTACGAGAGTGGGGTGACTTCAGGGTTGGGCGACAAAAGACCATTTCCGGGCGGTTCGAGCACTAACACGTGGAGTTTCTGTGAATGAAGCTCAGCGGTGGACAGAACGAGGTCTTAGCAGTAGCGCGTACCTTTTCTCCACGACGGGCTTCCAATGCGGCGGGAAAAAGAGCCGTGTGTGTGGTGACCCCGGGGATCGAAACAACGACGCCTTCGATTTCCGAAGAAGGAACTAACGAGTACTCGTTGTAGCCCAAAGGCCACCAGATTTGAGTGTGTGGGTTGTTCCTTTGTGGATAGGAGGAGGGGGCATCATGTGAAAAAATGAGCAGAAGAACGGGCCGAGCGTTGGACTTGGCAGCGCCCGCCACGAACAAGCGAACCTTGGCTGGATGGGAACTTCTCCGCTGCAAGTTCGGGGTAAACAGACTCGAGCGATGGTGCGATGTGCCCGTTTCCCATCGCGGATGTCGAATAATCGGTTTGGCAGTCGGTCGACTGACTTGCAAAGCAAGAAAATTGTCCGTCAAAATATATTGGATAAACTGTAAAGGTAAGTGTTTCCAACAAGACTGAATGAAGGAAATTACAAGTGATACCATATTTCAATAATTAGTTTGCTCTGTCCGCGCAATGTTCGTCGTTGACAAGCAATGGTCCGCCAACCCATTTCGTTCAGTAGCTACTCCTGAGCGTCCACAATCAAGACGCCCGCTTTCTTGCCCAACACCTGAAACTGCTCCACAAACCTAGATTTCATCAAAGCATACTTTTGCGGTACCACTCCGACGCAACTGATCGACCACCTCGCCCCGAAGAACCACTATCAGGAAGAACACTGATGATATCCTTCAAGAAAGCTCGTGACGGCTGCTTGCAGGCCATCCGTGCGAGCAACTTCTTTGCAATTCTCAGGGCAAACTCCTCTGAGGGCTTCTCAACAGAGACGTCGTCAATGCATCCTGTTCCGTCAGAATCTGCTTGTGCTTCCTCTGTGGTCGACGATGACTCCAAAAACTCGGAATCGAGATGAACAGTGAAGCCGAGAATCACTGTTGATAGGTTTGGGACTATCGATCCAATCCAAGATGGCACAACTCTCCCTGGGGAATGGTTCCCCCACAAGATGGCACGAGGCCTCTATATGAATGTGCAAAGTAGCGAGGCGAGGAAGATAACGGATGGATGACCGGCTTCGGTGGGGCCTGGCGGAATTTGAGCCGATCATTGTTGTTGCTTGGGCAACGGTAGGCACCGCCAAGTGTGATGGTTCCAAACTCTGTTATGTTTGGAAACACCGAAAGCGCCGTGAAGAGAGTTTGCGGTCACTCCGAGATGCCGAAGCTACGTCTGAACATCGTGACCTGCTCTTGACGCGACATCAGAAAGCGGCTGACGCGGGATCTCCGCTCAGGGGAAAGGCGTTCCACCACAACATCTCTGCATGAAGGGTCCGTGAAGCAGAGTGCTTTGATCGTTGACACCCGAGGTAGCGATGTCAAAATGTCCGAAATACACGATCTGTGATGTCCACGGACAAGTCCACCACTGAGGCCCAGGTGGCAATCTGTGCAGGATCATGCACTATTTTGCCGATGTTGATATAAACCGTCGAAAGACTCAGTGACGTGACGGTGGGCTGCCGATTTGCGTAGTCTCGTAAAAACTGCTGCCCTTTTCTGGAACTTATGTCATTCTACAGTGCTGAGTTTATTTTCACGGCAACGACGTCAAACGTGACTCTTCGTCCACGTAGTGTATGGGGTCGTGCAGAACTTCCGAGGACTTTCATCCGTACTCGATTCTCAATTGAAAACATTTCTCTGGTCTGATTTGAAAACGCGTATGGCAAGAGCTCACTTTGTGACATCGTCGCTTGCGTCGAACACGCAGCCCACGCTCCGCGACTCCCGTGGTCTCATCACCCGCAGCTGAGCACAGCGGTGCACAGTTTCCATTGGTGTAAAATCGGTGGCATCCTCTCCAAAGGAAATGAACCGAAAGATTAGCCGCCAAAAAACAGCAACTATTGGTCGCTATTACAAGCTCCCCCGCTTGCTGAACTCCGCAGCACGATTTGCCGGATAGCTGGCCAAGCAAAAGAAACCACCAAGGAGAATACTCTTTTGTTTGCTTGAACTCTCACTGTCCAAGGCTGGAATATTGGCCAACAAATGGCATCGAATCGACGACAAAGATCAAGCTCCACATATGCAAGGGGTGCTCAGTGGTTCGATATTGCAGTGCAGCATGTCAAAAGGAGGACTGGACATTACACAAGTTTATGTGCGGGAAGGCGACAATATCCGAAGTGGGACTGGCGGGGTGGACTTCCAAATATTTGGCATGAAGTTAAGGAAAACGCAACGTCCATTCCTGGCAACCTTTTGATCGACAATTTTGCGAGCGAAAGTACATTAGACGACATAATTACACGCTAAAGAGATTTTTGGAATTGTAAGACCATCTGCCATTACGCAAATCCGCCCGCAACAGATACCTCTTCCAATCATTTTAAATGGCCATTACGAGGTGAATACAAGAATAAATAACAACCTCGTTACATAACCTTCATTACAATGTCCACCTTATTTAGGCACACGATTGAGTGATTCATTTCGATGCTCCTCACACTTTCGACATCCCTCCGAACTCAATGCCAAGCCCTCGCTCGATGCTTCTCATCCCTTCCTTCCCGCCATTTTCCGTATCCCCGTCTTCGCCATCGCTCCTACGCTGGCCCATTCAGGGTGTGTCATCGCCCAGTCATCAACTTCAGTGTGTCAGCTTCTTTCGCCCCGAGGACTATTTCAACTCCCACCACGGGGCATCGGCACAACTCAACAATGGTTTCGACAATGTCTAACGTGAATCAAGCTGCAAAGGAGTTCAGAGCGTTGAAAGGGAAGCCAGTCGTTCGGACTGTGCTGGAGAAAGACACTGAAACGGCGCAGTATGTCGTCTGGGATCCAGGTGGGTGACAAAATTGAATATCCAGAAGCGAGATTTTGGCGCTCATTGCTTTATCACTGTTCTTGCGATCGCCAATAGAGACAAAGGACGGTCTAATCATCGATAGCGTCCTCAACTTCGATCCTGTCGCTGGAAAGGTGACTCACGCACCTCGTCTCATGCTATAGCTCTCGACAAATCTCTTCCCGCTCACTATATTGTAGGCATCTCACAAATCAGCCCAGGAGCTCTTGGACGTGGTCCGTTCCGAAGGCATCAACGTCGTTAAAATCATCGAAACACACGCTCGTGAGCTTCGTTGCTACTATTCTCGCTCTTTCTTCAGTAACGACTGTTTGTCTGCCCTTCGAAATGCAGACGCTGACCACCTCACCGCGGCGCAATACCTCAAACAACAGCTGGGCGGGTCGGTTCCCGTGTGCATAGGCGAAGGGATAAAGCACGTGCAGGAGGTGTTTGCGCCCATGTTTCAGATGGAGGGAGTTGTCTCGACGGAAGATTTCGACCATCTTTTTACCGTGAGTTACCATCGACTTGTGCTGGAATCACAACTGATAGTGACTCACACCAAACTTCCACGCCAGGACGGAGAATCGTACACTCTGGGCAACATCGAATGCGAGGTCTTTGCGTCTCCCGGCCACACCCCCGCCTGCATGGTGCACCGAATCGGCGACGCCATTTTCACTGGCGACACGATCTTCATGGTACGTCGTCCCCTTCCTTTGCTCCCTACGTCCTCTGCCAGAAAATGAGTTTGACACGCCTCTTGCCTTTTTCTCGCCTCGCTAGCCTGACGTAGGCTCGGCACGGTGCGATTTCCCCAAAGGGTCGGCCGAGATGCTGTACGGGAGCATCCAAAAGATCTTTTCTCTCCCGCCCCACACGAGAGTGTTTGTCGGCCATGACTACCCGCCAGAGGGGCGCAAGGTCAGTTTGATCGAATCCTTTCTTCATGCCTGATCACAGACTTAACCTGTGCACCACCAACCCTCGGTCCCCCACCAGCACACGTTCGAAACCACCGTCTCCGCGCAAACCACCGCCAACAAACACATCAACGCCTCCACCCCGCTCGACGATTTCGTGTCATGGCGTCGTGGACGGGACGACACCCTCAAGCCGCCGAGACTTATTCTGCCGTCGCTGCAGGTGAACATTCGGGCGGGGAGGTTGCCGATGGAGGGAGGGAAGGTGATGTTGAGGATACCGGTGACGGTCGACGATCATGCAGCGAATCTTTAGAGAGTTAGGGAACGCGCTTATGGAGGGGTGCCAAAACCGTGCTTGGGAATTTTGGGAATTAAACACTTGCACAAAACTGTACATAGGCATTGACTGACGAGTCTTCATCGGGGAGAACGTATAAAGTTATTGAAAACGTATTCGGCCCGTATCCATCGTCCCGCAGCAGGAAAGGAGGTCCAGAAAATATCTTGCATGATTGCAAAGTCGCAAAGAGGGTGCTTCTCAACCTGATCATTTGTGTATTCATGTGATGCCGGACTTCATTAAAAACAATAGAACAGACGTCTAGCGACATTTATGGAACAGAAAGTGTCCATCCACGCCTCCAAGCCGATGAATGACCGGAGAATGTCATCATGAATTCGTAAAGAAAGTGTTCCTCAACCAAATCATTCCCAACATTTGGGTTTCCACCCCGGAAGCGTCACTTCCGAAATCTCCATCTTTCCGCACAAATACTTGTGCGCGGGCCAGTCTTGCTTTTGGCGCGTTGTGCCACAGTACCGAGCTACCGAGCACCCCTTGCATTTGTTGAGCTTCATCAATTTCAAATCAGCTCCTTTTGTTGGCCAGTAGTCCAGTTTCGGACAGCACGTGTTTGAGCAAACAAAAATTTGCTCTTCCCGAAGTTGTCGTACCCAGGGGCCAGTCGCCGAGTATGATGGAATGGAGCGGATCTCTGTTTAACCCTGGCACCAATTCACCAATGGCCTGGAGGAGTTGCCCCTCCTTTGAGAGAAGATCGATACAGCTCAGAATATGTTTGAAGTGTCGTACCCATTCCAGGATGCGCCAAAACACGCTTGCAGATTGCTTCTGCTTCGTTGAAGGAGTTTCCGAAGTGTAGCATCGGCCTGATGCAATTTTACACAAGCGCCAACGATTATCCTGCGGTTTCTTTGCACGTCTGGTCTTCACATGTCGTGCGAAACGTTTCCATAAGGATGGCTACTTCGCAGAGATCGTCAACGACGGATGGCTGATATTTCCACAAGCGTCCGACATAGCCCCAGACACCTCTTGCCAGTACGCCCAAAGGTAAATATATAGTTGACAAACAACGGAGCATGCGTCTAGCGCCGACATCTATCTAACGGTAAGTGTCCATCCCCGCCGCCAAACAAAAGAGAGGTTCAAGAAATGACATCCTAAAGCCGCAAAGAAAGTGTTCCGCAACCGGACCATCCCCAGCATTTGGGTGACCACCCTGCAAGTCCAACTTCCGATATCTCCGCCTCCCCCACACATAAACTTTTTTGAGAGTCATTTCCATTCTTGGGAGTGCTAAAACACGCTCCCGTACTGCTTTCAGTTCCTTGAACGTGTTTGCGTTGTACAGTATCGGTCTGATGCAGTTCAGGATGATAGACAACAATTTCTCCACACTTTTTTGCTCTTGTCGTCTTTACATTTGGTCCGACACATTTCAATGAGGATTGCCACTTCGCAGAGATCGCCGATGATGGATGGATGATTATTCCACAAGCGTCCGACGTAGTCCCAGACAGCTTTCGTCAGTGCACTAAACGCCACATGTAGCCCCGATGAGTATCTGATAAAGTCCGCATCAATCGTTGTCTCGCGAAACCCTGGCATTGCACACCCTGATCGAAGAATCGCCACATTGGAATGAAACTTCATCAACGATATGAAGGCCAGCGGGGGAGCTTCCAATCATGATCAATAAATGCTGTGCTTTTACCGGAGTGATGAGCCGACCATCATCATTTTCGCGGTGCTACGCGTCAAAGCGAACTAGGGGGAGTCATTGACGCGTTTCCTTTCCCAGAGGTCCATCGACACCCGCGGAGACTTGGGCGAGAGCTGCGAGAAAGGCGGCATGGCTTCCGAGGCAGTTCCGAGTGTAACGATTTGCGTGTTGGTGGATCCGGCGACATATTCCGTGGTCCATTTGCGCGGCGAGCTGGAGCGGAGTGAGCGTCACCATGTGGGCTTATATTGCCTTGAATTCGTCCATCTACGTGGGGTGCGCGCAGCGAACTCGTCCGTGTGTGGATTTGTGGTATTTTGGTGGCGGCTGATCGTCTACATCGTTTTCTTATTATGACGATGCTACC
Source organism: Gonapodya prolifera JEL478 (assembly GCA_001574975.1). Lineage (NCBI taxonomy): Eukaryota > Fungi > Monoblepharomycota > Monoblepharidomycetes > Monoblepharidales > Gonapodyaceae > Gonapodya > Gonapodya prolifera. The sequence continues at coordinate 47,196 of KQ965864.1, forward strand.
GAAGTTTGCTTCCAATGAAGACCCCGCACTGCGTTCACCTGCAGACAATGGTGTCTCGCGACGTGATCCTGGTGATGACGGGTCCGCGCCGGAAGACGCCGAATCGATTCTCGACCACTCCGCGTTCTACAAGCCATTCCAAGGTCACAACGTGGACCATTTCTCCGTGAATTTAAAAAAGCTTCGAAAGCCCTTGTGGCATGATGCCACGGAGGATTCACCCGTCGAGCGAAGCTGCATCTTTCTTCTCGGCGACACTCAGCTCAATGGACAATAAGAACTGGCTCTCGTCGTCTGACCGTCGCCCACCCCTCCGCTGGGCAAACGACGTGGCCTACGAGGTCAATGTGGAACTTGACCGGGGAGGGTTTGGTCGAGAGTGATTCTAACTCAACATGGCTGAAAAGGCTCGTGCCTCGGCGACAGACAGGGAAGGCTACTCGCAAAGGACGAATTCGCTGCTCAGAATGTCAGACGGGGAGATGTGATTCTGGCGTCGCTGGGAGCCCACGTTATCGCGATCCGTCACGTTTGATAGTCTTCAACATGCTCAGCATCCCCACACTCAAGGGTTACTTACGACGCCAACGCGGAGGAGGAAGTTATACAACAAGAGCAAGTGGAGCATCGAACAATCGTTTCCAGAAGGACGTTACGAGTGGGTAGCCGTAACTGCGAACTTCCATGGTGTGCGCGCCGAACGTGATCATCGTTGACACTCCGCGATTGGCATTGCTCGACTTTCAGCTCTCCTCTCCCGCGCACACCCGCTTCACGCCGCATCAAGTGCCTGAGACTGTGAGCGCCTTGGGCGGTGAACCGTGCGCTTTCAACGAGTGTCGTCTGGTGGATCACAGTCAGTGTTTCTCTCCCCCTTCCCCTACCATCACGACGGGGAGCGCTGACTTGTGTCTTGAGGATTCCAGTGACAGTGGACGAGCAGGAGGGAGGGGCGAGGATGTGGAGGGTGGAATGTAGGTGGGAAGATGAGGCAAGGTAGGTGGGGGCAAGGCGGAAAGCGGTGCGTAGGAGGGAACTCGTGCATAAATATCACTGATACACTATGTTTGATGAGTCGTTCCCGGAAGGTTTGTATCCAGAAAGAAATCACATCATTTGAAAGGAATGATCGATCTCCGGGATTCACTGCTTCATCCCTGTCCTGCGGCGGACATCTTCTTCCTGCAGGTTTTCTCGCCCTTCACCAAACTGATGCCTGATGTTTGATAAATTTCTGTTCGATCTTTGTTGATGTATTATATTTTTCCAATGCAAACAAAATCGAGTGCATGAAACGGAACATCTTCCGATCGCGAAACATGTGTGTCTTCCATCGCCAAATGAAGTACTTCAACAACAAACTTTCGTTAGTCAGCAAGTTACGCCCCTTTCATCTTCTTTTTCATTCCGAACAGGGGTAATGTTTGGGGGCACGAGGAGCAAGTGCGGTCAGCGCCACCTCGAAATTTTGGGCGATCGAGATTGTGTACACCTCTCGCAGAATTCGGATGCTTGCATCGTCGTACTTGGAAGTCTACATTTCGCCGGACAGAGGAATAAAGTGTTTAACTGAATCGGTACACACAAAGGTCGTGAGGTTGTGGAGCGGGAATCAAGTTGGAGTGTGAGGCAAAGGGCTTTAAACGCATATAATATACATTGGTTCGTTGTTGATGGAACTTCAATTGAGGCGGGGGATTCCGGACTTCATGTATTGTGAGATCTCAGTGGCGCCCAGCTGCCGGACAACGCCACTCACTCGCAAGTCGAGCGAGTGTCCAAATTACATCTGCTATAACTTGCTCGAATGAAAGCTTTAAGTATTATGCAAAAGTCAGCCCACATTCATTCGTAAAATTTGCTTGGCAGACGGCAATCTATGAACGGCGATCTGCCTGAACTCCCTAATGAACTCTGAATATCTTGGCCCCGTCCAAAACACAGATCTTTCCATCTCTCCACACTCTCCCGTCTCTGCGACTGTCTCCTGGCTGCAGCCATGGTATCTTCGCTCCGCCGACTCTCCGGCCTCGTGCTCTTCGCCCTGGTGGCGTCCNGTGTCTCCGCTGCTCCACTCAAGAAACGCGCTGAGGGAGACTGCGTCGTCACACTGCCAGCAAACGCGCTTTCGGCTACGGGACTCTCCACGCCATGGATCGTGTCTGGTCAGGGTTGCACACAGAACGCGGACGGGATGCCAACGTGAGTCGTCGAGTGTCCGCAACAGTCACCGCATCCTGATCGGAAACTCATCGCATCCAATACATTTTCCAGATTCGCTGAGTGCGTGGTCGTTGACCCCGCCACCGGCAATCTCAACACCTACGCACCCCTCCTGATAAACGCCAAACAAAAGTTTGTCAAACCCGTCGTCCCCGTTCTCCCTGCTAACGCCGTCGTCGGATGCTGGTTCGGCACAAACGGCGCCACCACAACGCTCAAGGACAAGA
>KQ965864.1:54753-78201 GCA_001574975.1 Gonapodya prolifera JEL478
GGCGAAGGATACCTGAACTTCATGGGCAACGAATTCGGCCACCCTGAATGGCTCGACTTCCCTCGTGCGGGCAACAACAACTCGTACTGGTACGCGCGGCGACAGTACAACTTGCCAGACGACCCGCTTTTGCGCTACAAGTTCCTCAACGAGTTTGATCGAGCGATGCAGCATTTGGAGAAGAAGTATAATTGGCTCGATAGTCCCAACGTGAGTACTGGCGCGANGACGTCGTGTGTCAAGTGTGGTAGCCATCTCACACTTGTCACCATTCTTAGGGCTACGTCTCGTGGAAGCACAATGGGGACAAGATCGTTGCATTCGACCGCGGCGGTCTGGTGTTCGTGTTCAACTTCCACCCGACCAAATCCTTCACCGACTACCGCATCGGCACACCGTTCAAGGGCGTCCACAGAGCCGTGCTCAGCTCGGACGACTCGAAGTTCGGCGGCCACAACAGGATCGATTATAGGGTCGAGCACAAGCCCATGAAAGAGAGCTGGGGAGGTCGAGACTACTATGTTCAGCTTTACATTCCAAACAGGACCTGTACCGTGTACGCTCCAGACAGTTACTGAACGCCATATTCGGGACGAGGTCGATGTTTTCTTTGGAGTCGCTGAGGTTGCTCATTGTCTTCTTTCTGCAGAATCAGAGTTTTTCGAAAATGTATTGCATGCTTTGTATCACAATCAAAAATTGACGTCAATGCATGGACTCTCTCGGAGGCGGATTATCTGCCAGGCCAGGGAGACTGTATATCGCGCACGATATATGTATATCCACACAAACGAAGTGATCTTTTCTCCTTTTCCAAACCTTTCCGACTTCGTGCAATGAACGTCAAGATCGCCCGTAGGGCCAGCCCCTCGTTCTTCGTCCTTCTGGTTGTGGTCGTCGTCGGTCCAATACAAACAACTGCAGCCCCTTCCCCCGACTGCGCCTTCCTAGATGCCTTGGTTTTGCAGTCCAACACGAATGTCACCGCGATGAACTGGACATTGGGTGGCGAATGCTGCGGATGGACGACGAAAACCGCGCCGTATCCATTGGTCAACTGCACTGCGGACGGAAGGGTGCGAGGGATCGATTGGTCGGACACCAGCTACAGATTGAAGGGGCCGGTACCGTCGCTGAACGCACTCCAGGCACTGGAATACGTCGACTTTTCGGGTACGGATTTCAATGGTGGGTCGTCGCGATCGCGAGCTGTCTTAAGGCCAACGCCAAGGGGAGACCGAGGACTCATTCGCGGAGCAAACCCGAGGCTGAAGTGCCAAGCGCTAACCAAAGACTCCGCCGTTGGCGCATATTTCATGCGGAGCGTGTATTGCTTGAGGACTGGTGTGTGCCGCCCGGCGGAGGTGAATGATCCGTAGATCGGAATAAGCATGAAGTGCCGACCGGCGGCAACATATGTACCCCACGCGGAGTGATACTCATCGCTCCATCCATCACTCTCTCTCCACGTAATCTCACACTACGACATTTGTATCACGAAATGACGCATCAATGCACTTTGATCTTCCCCAACTCAGGTCCCCTGCCCGATTTCTCAAACCTCACGAATCTCACAACTGTCATTTTCGACAACTGCGAGTTCACGGGATCGTATCTGCAACCCTTTCTGAAGAACCTACCGAAGCTGACAGTACTCAGTCTCGTCAACAACAGTCTTTCGGGTCCACTGCCTACCGACTTGACTGGGGTGCCAAACTTGGAACAACTTGTACTGAAACTGAACAGTTTTTCAGGTACGCAACAACGTGCAGCAAAAAACGATTGAACCCAATCAATAGCACACTCCCCTCGCTTTACTAGGTCCACTCCCGCAATACAACCATTCGAATCTTCGCAACATTAATATCCACCTAAACCTATACGTCAATGGGACTTTGCCACGTTTTGATGGATTGCCCAACATGGAGGTGAGATAAAATCACATTGCTCAGTGCTTCCCTAGTCACCCACTCTGATGACACGTTTGCAGGAACTTCACCTTGGTGACAATAGTTTCACGGGGACAATTCCACCGCTTCAAGTCATGCCACATTTGACTTGGTTCCAGGTCTCGAGAAATCAACTCGAAGGTATGTTTGGCGAAGGAGAAACTGCAGAGCAGCGTTTTTTTCTTGCAGCGGTCCATGTACTGAACTACTTCTTTCTCCGCTAGGACCCATTCCAAACCTTGCCGGGCTAGTTAATCTGACACGCTTGAAGGTTACAGCCAAGTAAGAAACCCTCGGTCGCTCTGTGTTCGAGAGCACATAATTTAATGCGTTTCAAAACTCACATCCCATTAGCGTAGACATGTCTGGCCCCCTACCTGATTTTGCAAAATTGAATATAACGAAGCTTACAGTGAGTGAGAAGTTCCTGGGAGGCACGAAGTTGTATATTTCGAACTCCTTATCTCAATGTCACATAAAGCGCTTGATTGCAACCAGAACAAAGCTCTCTGGACCGATTCCGGATATGTCCAAGGTAAGTGATTGTTCATGTGTTCCCGAATTCTTTAACATATCACCGATTTACACAACCGGCATCATGAACCAGCTAAAAGCTCTCGTTGCAGTAGAGCTGAGTAACAACAACCTCTCTGGCCCTGTCGATGGCAAGATTCCATCCCAGGTCACTCGATGCTTCCTCACCCTGGGTGGAACGAACCCAGGCTTGACGCAATGCACGTACGACGTTCCTGTTCCTTGTCGAGCATCAGGCCAGAGCATCGCGAAGCAGCAGAACTGTCCAAACCCAAAGCCGAACACCAATGCTGCAGACTGGTGTGTTGAATAGTTTTCTGGACGGTAGTACCTGACGACTCTTCTCACCTCTGTGTCGCATCTGTCTCGCAGTCAAATTCTCGCAGACTTCTTGGATCATTCGAACATCCCCAATGGAATCTTCTGGCTTCGACCAGCTTGCTGCTCCCGTGATGATAGTGACACTCTTGTCGACTGCGACAATCTTGGACGTGTTACTGGATTGCGATTCTCACAGATCGGATTGCAAGGCAACATTTCTGGGGATCTTTCAAAATTGTCAAAGTTGGAGAGTTTGGATCTGTCAAATAATGAGTGAGTCCCTCCTCTTCCGTAAAGTTGGAACACGATGCGATTGACAGATCCAATATATCGATCATCGTAATTTGTCTCACAGCTTGGGCGGGACCATCCCTGATCTGCGAAATCTGACCAACCTCAAATACGTAAATCTTGCAGGTATGCCATGTCGATGAATTGGTGATCATTAATGTGGTGGTCCTAAAACGATCACACCAATAGGGAATGATCAACTCGACGGTTCTATCGACGGCGTCCTCCCCACGACAGTATTATCTTGCACCCTTGATGCTACCAATTTTGACTCCTGCGACCAGTCTTCAGTACCAAAGGCTTGCTTGTCCGGGACGACTTTTGAGCCGGGCCCCACGTGCCAGCCCTCGCGTGCAAATGTCGGAGCCGTCGCGGGATCGTTGGTCGCGGTTGTTGCGGTCGTTAGTGTCGTGGCGGGGTATCTGTACTTCAGGAACGAGCGGCGGCTCAAAACTAAGCGTGAGTTCTGTCTCACGAACTCTGCATCAAATCAACGTATGAATTTCCGCCGACACGTCTTCCAGTCCTGACTGCGGAAACACAAGTCCGGCAACTCAGCGACGTCATTGAGTCGATTCGTGAATCACACATGCGAGAATGGGAAGCGGGCAAGACGGCAAGGATGGCCAACGCTGCTGAGGGAAGGGACTCAACTGATTCAGTGAGTCGGGGTGCATGGGCGATTTTATCAGAGTTCCACGTGTGACGATTACTTTCTGGCTGGGAATGTTGTAGTCCGGACATTGGTTCTTCTTGCGCGTTGCTGGATATTCCATTGAAGGATCTTTTTCTGCAAAGTACCAAGGAGCTCCGTTCTTGGTCACGAGACCGGTAAGCGTCATGCAGTCCAGCGCGTCATCTTGGGACACGTAATGATTGCTGTGCATCCCTACTCCAGTACACTGCTGAAAACAACGATGAAGTTGACCTAGTACCCGGTCAATTCTTCCAACTGGTCGAGGTTTTCCGTGACGGCTGGGGTGAGGAAAATTTCTTTTCTTCTTTCTTCGGGTGGTTCTGGAAGATTTAATCACGGTTGTTTCTAGGAGTGGGCACAAACCTCGACACCGAACATTACGGCGCGCTGCCACTGTGAGAATAATTTTATTGCGACAGTGGTTCACCTCATACCTTCAACATCGCCCTTGTTTTCATCCTTCGAACAGTGTCTGTCTGCGTTTGGAAGACACACTCCCCGACGTGCTCCGCGACCACCTCATGTACGCCGCCGCGAAAGTTGCTTCCGCCGCTGAGCAGCAGCATTCCGATCCAGATTCCATGGTCGTGAGCAACACGAGCAGCAATAAGACTATGTTGGTGAGAGGGAATACGGCAATTGTGAGTACTGCGGTTTCATCTTGAAACGTTTTGGGAGATGCTTGAGGCTGAACAATCCGTCGTTGTCCCTACGCAACTTCATAAGACTGTTCCAGGTGACGACTCACTCGACACGACTGAAGAAGACCACTCACAAACAGTAGCAACCGACTCATGCCAGCACTTGGGAGGAGCGGCGTAGCATTAAAACTTTGTTGCATGGGTTTCCTTCTTCATCAATTATGCAGTCTCTTTGTACATACATACTTACGCGGTGAATCTTGGTTTGAAGGTCCCGACGCACCAGCCACACCTTCATCTGCTACCCACAGATGTTACGTGGAAGGGGAAAACGAAAAGGCATTTAACCCAACGCCAGAGATCGGCAACTAGCCACTTGCATATCGCAAAACGTGACCTCCACACTCGCTTCACCTCACTCGTCCGTTCAGGCGGTCATCCTTGATGACTTGATCAACTTTCTCTCTGCCCTCTCAAGCGTTGGTTACGTAATCTCAACAATACTCGGAGGTTCCCATCTACTTTGAGCTGTAGCAACCAAACAGAACTCATAAAATGATTGACCAATGCACAATAGCGGAGCTTGGATCTGCACTATTGCGGTCGCTGCCACACCATGCGGCCAACTTGCTCTTTGTCTGGATGTTGTACTCTGGAGCGACAAAGATTTGAATGACATTACAATCGTCAATCATCCCCTGATACACAAGACGAGGGCAGAAACGTTTGTTTGTAATGGTGATAATACTGAATAAAATTGCAAATACTGCTGATTATCGACGTGTAAAACTTAATCCTCAAAATCGCAATCAACATAATCTCAGTCGAGACAAATACTTTTAGCACACTTGGGACACGTCTTCAGGCCGTCCATCTCATCTTCCTCGTATTCCTGTGGTAGACAATCTTTACATATTGCGAATCCGCAAAGGCGACAGTCGAACCAGTTCCGCAGGCATTCCTCAACTGCGCATGCCCAGTTGTCGCAATAGTTGCAATTGATTGCACATTCTGTCCAGCAACCATCGGTCCCTTTCGCACATTAGTGCTCTCCACAACTGTGGCATTGCTGGAAATTGTAAACACCACACTTGTAGCACTGGACTTCATCAACCCCCGACATCGCAGCGATACCTACGAAGGGATGCACAAGAATCGCAGAGCAGCTCAGATTTATCACAATACCAATAGTCACATGTCCACAAACTGCAATCCTCGGTCTCGCATAACTGACAGTTGGAATCGCCATCCTCTCCAGGCTCCAACACAAGCTGCACTCCACACACAGTCCTAATATCCGATATTTCTTTCCGTACTGAATAATGTGGGGTAGAATAAGCGAGGCTGAAGTCCAATATGACTGCTGGCTCGATATTTTCATCGCCGTCGCTGGATGTTTTTCTGAATTGGCACTGCTTGTTGTGTCAATATCCGGAAACCAGGTCAGCAAGTCGTCCAAAAGGGCATTTGGGCAGTCGCGGGCTATCATCGGACTGATGTTGTCGACAACTCTGTCGCGTTGCGAGAAAACTACGGGCTACGGGGTACAGGCCACGGGATTGTAGGAAGTCGACATCATTGGAAATGGTATTTTGAAGATACCGTCCTCAATGGCAGTGGTGGGCTTGTTGATGATACGGAAGACATCCATGCCAGTGAGGGTACCAGCGTCCTTTATTCTTTATTCGCCGCGAGTCGTTGAAGTAGGCTGGGGCGGTGATGACGGCATCCATGACTTTGTGGGCAATGTTGTCGTCCCGCAGTCTCCTTCATCTTAACAACAAGGGAAACAAGATTGCATTGAGGTGAAGGTCTTTTCCTCGCCCCTTCATTATTTCACGGGTGATGGACAGGACGCGAGCTGGTTGAGAAAAACAGCGAGTCGTGGATTTACTGCATTCGTCAACTTGGAAGAGAGTGACCCAGACGAATCCATTCCTCTCGCGAGAGCATGTGTCCGTTGCAACAACATATAATTTTGTGTTGCCTTATGAATCGACTTGGTGCAGGTAGAGTTGTCACCTGATAGTTAGAATTTATATTTATATATATCCATTTCACATCTGGTAGTGGAAATCTCACTGAGTTCGCTAAGGAAAAGCGAGCGTACACTAATGAAGGGTAAAGGGAGAAGATTTGTTGAAGTGATGAGTTATAAAATTGACAGTGTTACAGTTTTTTTTTCTGTTGTTGTGGAAAGCCCTCGCACCATCCTTCTACGCATAAAACATCGATTTTGCGAACTCAGCCGCCGTCACTTTCCCACCCATCGCCGGCACGAGATTCTTGTGCACCGCGATCTTTGAGCAACACACGCAGACGTGCGCGATCTAATGGAACAAACAATAGTGTAATTCTCGTCGCGATGATCAAGACTTGAGCTACTTACAGATGAGAAGATGAGCGTAGTACGTCGGAGGAACAAGTGACACCGAGCGCGCGGCACGAGTGTATACGTAGCAGGGCCGGTAGGTGAACTGAGGCGGTGAATATAAAAGTAAATATGGTTAATCTGATGTCGGAATTAGAAGCGTCCCGCAGTGTGGTTTACAAACTTGATGCATCACGTCTCCCGAGAGCCCATTCTCATCAAGAAGGACGTAGTAGTGAGCCGGGCTTCACATGTTCCATTTAGTTCACCATCAGCCCAACGGGAACCAGTTAAACCTCACCAACTCGTTCCCAGGATGCCAGCGTGACTCATGAGGAAGTCTAAGTCGGACTCAAACGGGTGAGTAATCGTCGTGTCCACCACGGTTCCTGGCATGGCGTTTCCAGACTTGTCCGCGTTGTTGGTGCCGGGCTTGTCCACGAAGATCTTGGTCTTGTGGCGTTTCGTCATCACCGTCTATCATGGGGGAAACGAAGAACGTCAATACAGGTCAATCGCATCACATCTCGAACATACAATGGTGATCTTGGGGTTGTATTTTTGCTCCAAGCTTTGACACACTCTCTTGACGGCCTTGATCTCTGAGGCGAAGACCCTTTGGAAATGGTCCTAGAAGGCGTGACAACAATCATGACTTGATTCGTGAGCGATCAATCGAGAGAACGTGGAGTGCGCACCTTGGATACTTCATCGCGGTAGAACAGAATCCACTGAGGCTTTCGTGATTGGTTGGCGCGGTAATAAGCGATAAAGGTATCTTTCATCTGTGGGTGAGTGGCGGAGAGGTTTCGTTACTTCTTTCTGAAGACTGAGGAAAGAATCACAAACTCACAATGCCTTGCATGTCTTCGATTACTTCGGTTTTGTTGGACTGTGTTGGTTTAAAAGCGACCGTTAAAGTTTTATCCTCAAATGAAGGAATTAGGCGCCGTATCAACAAACCTGACGTTGGACGGTGGGGAAGTACTTGGTGGGTGGAGGGTCAATCGTTGATACATGGACAGAGATATCAATGAGTACTGGATTGCTTCACAACTATCAACAAAGCGAGGGGGCCCAAACAAGGTACTCACCGCGGCCGCAATACTTGGCATACCGTGAGACCTTGTGAAATGAGGGACGTCTGCCACACCAACGATAGTGTCAAGGCCCTTTACAAACTCAGCAGGTTGTTCTAATGAAACAGAAACATAGTATTCGTGAAAGTGAAAGCACATTTAATAGACACTCCGCGAACTCACCGAGAAGCCTCTGGTTGGCCTTCTTGAACTTCTCCATCCCTCCCTCCTCGGAGTCAAAGTTGAGCTTCCATTGGTTATAAATCCAGAATCGGTGCTCCAGGGGGCCCTTGTGGGACTCCAGGTAGGGGTCGAGGTCGAGGAGGGGCTTCACGGGAGACGTGTTTGGTGGGAAGGTCGATGGAGGGGCGGGAGTGAGGTTCTCGCGGATGGGGACGGATTTGGAAGAAGGCGTGTCAATGTCGGAGCGTGAAGATACTGAGAAGATGGGTGGTAGACGGTGGTTTAGACAACGTGTCACGATTCAACTCGCGGCGAGGCTTACCTGCTTCTGGTCGGTGGCAGACATTCCCAGCGTCCTCTTTCGCTTCAACGCTTTCCATTTGTACTCGAAATAGAGCTTCTTCCAGCGCAACTACCTCTGCTTTGAAATCCGCGAGAGCATTTGAAAACCCGTCACCGGCAGTGAGGGTGTTCGAGTGGAGCTCTGTCAACGTACTGAGCTTCTTCGAGACGCCGTCTTTCGAGGCAGACACCGGCACGCTTGCCAGGACGCCTTCGAGGTCACCAGTGATGTCCGAGAGAGGATTGCCACGGAACGATTCAATTGCCTCGTCGGCAGAGGCCTCGGGCCCGTCCCCAGTAGTGCGGCAAAAACCAGCGAGCCGTGCGGCAATGGCTGCTATCGGACATCCGTCCTGCTGCTGTCCGGCCCTGAGCGCCGATGACGGGTGCGAGGTACATTCGACGAGTTTGTGGGCAGCGACGAGGGAGCGATCGACGAGAAGCTCGGATGGGCGCTTAGTGTGAGAGTAGGGGGATTGATTGCCAGTCGTGTCCCCGCGGTCCGGTATAATGGTGTCGTAACCATCCTCGTCATCCAAATCCGTCTCGTCGCCGCCCTCCCCGCCGTCCTCCCCGCCGTCTTCATTCTCCTCCTCCTCGCCGTTCTCCCCCTCACCACCGTCACTCCCCTCTCCGCCGTTCTCCCCACCTGCGCCGTCCTCACCCCCATCCTCATCCTCTTGCCCATCTTGCTCCTCATCCTCATCCCCGTCTTCCTCCTCCACCACCTCCTCTGCTCCCTCCTTTTTACCTGCTTCTTCCTCGTCTTCGCTGTTTTCGTCTAGCTGCGGCTCACGGAAAAATATGTCGATGTCCCCGTCCTCGCCTATGTAGAAATCAGTGGACCACCACATGGTGAGAAAAGATATCGGTGTTCTAATACCAGCAAATCATCTCACCGGGATAATCCTCGGGAGGACATTCGACCTGAGCTTTCAGACTCACCCCATCCGGAACTGTTCTAAACAGGCCAGTTCCCACGCCAAGCATTGGGCCGCCGAAATCGGAGAAGTCGTGCGGTTGGGGGACAGTTACGGTCTGATCCGGTATGAACCCTGGAACAGCCACGCTAACGCGATGCGCCTTGGTTTCCGGAGGGGGCAACATAAAGTCAAAAATTCCGGCATGAGCTTGCTGCTTCAACACGTCTGGATACGAGTCCACGAGGTCTGTCAGACTCCGATTCTCATACGGTGGTCGTCCGATTTCCTCAGACTGGGCGAATGTCTCTCGCAAGCTCGAGTCCATGGTCGGCGAGCCTTGTCGAGACCCAGGCAGTGTCAACCTGTAATCCGTCTCATCCACATCGAACGGCAACATTTGAGACTCGTCTTGGACTCTGTTTGCCTCTTGAGACAGTATGGCAGGCTCTGCCTCCATCAGAGATACCGCTGGGTCAGCAACGAGCTGCGACGTGAAATCAAGCTCCGCGGCGACATCTGCTTCCTCCACCGCATACAACGCAGGCACCGCATCCATGGTGATGCCGGGCCGGTGCTCCGTAGACTCAGCAGACTCGATGGGCTCAACGGCCTCGGCGGAATACGCGGCATCAGCCGACTGCGTAGCCTCGGCAAACTCTGGAAGGTGGTCTGGTATGTAAGCGCTCGGCGTTGTGGGGGATGGGAGTGGGGATGGCAGCGGAGAGGACTAGTTGACGTCGATGAGTCACCCGTTAGCATCCAAGCGGGGAAGCGACGAGACTGGGAACCACGCCAGCTGAAGCTCACAGATCGACGGGTTGTGGGGTCCGTGTCGCCCATGCGGGCCCGCTTCCAGTTCTGTCGTGATTTGCATGACCTGTGAGCGTTCGATTCCGCAAAATCCACGGCGAGAAGACGCACGAAAGAGTCGCCAGTGTGCCGATCGCCATCGTCGTCCGCCACAGGGGCCCTTCTTTTCACGGGGGCTGGCATGTCGGGGGATGGACTTGGAAGCGATGTGCCCCCAGCAGTTGGACCTGCACCACAGCCATGCCAAATACATTGTGGGCACACGACCCCCTTCTATCAAAACGTCTCCACAATGCTTCGAATTCATTGGAAGATTGTTATTGGATTCTATGTACATCATGGACAAGTACTACAAAGTGAGTAACATTGGGTGCAAAAAAGTTGGAAAATGTTGTATGTCCAGTTGAGTCAGAGAAAATCTTTAACATAAGACGAGGGGGAACGTAACAACAAGGGTTGGGCTCGTGGCAGGTTTTGCCGCCAGTGCATTAGGCTGGAGAGACCAGCCGGTAGGTAGAATGGGGATGCAAACGTCTGAGAACGTGTGGAACCATTCGAAATTCAGGTTGGATCCCCCCCCCTCTAGGCAGCACCGGTGCTGCTGTATCCACGGTGAAGGGTGCATCGAAAAACGCAGATCTGCAGGAGGGAGTGGCTTTGGGGGCAAAGTGCTTTCTCAGGTTGATTGCAATTCCTGTGGTCACTAGTGCTGGGGGAGGGGGCTTACCAATAAGGTTTGCGACATCAAAGAGCACCAATGAATTGTAGAGGGCGTTGGAGCGCGTGCAAATTAACAGGGGCTCGGAAGATGTTCGAGTTGTATCGAAGGTGGAGCCAGGGTGGAAAAGAGGTACACGGGTACGCAGATACCGGCGCGCCGCCTCCAAAAGACCACCGGGAGCGCTGCTTTAGTGGCGGCAAACGGAACTCGATGGAAGGCGTGTGAGGCGCGCACATGAGGCAGCAGCCATCATCCTCTTTTTCCTTCACCTCACCGAAATATGTTCTTGTCGTCCACGTAGAAATCAGTTGCAATACCACCACGCAATGAGGAAAATTGTTCTCACCGGAATCGTTCTCGTGAGGACGGCATTCGGCCTGTCCCAGCCTCACTTCGCTAAAGTGCGCCCCTCACACACAGCATTTCTCCACCGACGAAGAAGTCGCCACTTGTGGAAGAGCGCACGTCTTGCCTGGAAGAATCCCAAGGACGCCCATGCTCACTCGGTGGGCATTGGTTTCCGGAGGGGGCAAGTGCTCGGTGCTTCGAAACGTCCAGGAGAAGTTTGCCAGTTTCCGGTCGTCGTACTCTAATGTTTTGCGGTCGTTGCACTCTAATGTTTCGCGGTCGACACCGTGGTAGAGCGCGGATGACTTCAGCATGTCAGGGTCGACTGGCGTCGGTGAGCCCTCACGAGACCCAGGGCGCAGCATCATAACGTAATCTCCCCCCGGGGTCATTGAGCTGCGAAAGTGGGATCCAGCTATTCGCCCTCGGCATCATTTCTTTCGTCCAACGCATGCACTGCGGATACCGCATCCAGATTCCATTGTGATATTGGGCTGGGCCTCTGCCGAATCACCAGACTCGACGGACTCGTCGGACTCGATGGACTCGATGGACTTGATGGACTCGATGGACTCGATGGACTCGATGGACTCGATGGACTCGATGGCCTCGACGGCCTCGACGGCCTCGAGGGACTCGGTGGACTTGGCGAACTCGACGGATTCAGTGGACTCGGCGAACTTGACGGATTCGACGGCCTCGACGGACTCGGTGGACTCCGCGGACTCGACGAATTCGACGGACTCGACGGCATCTGCAAACTGGATGACCTCCGCAGAGGATTGACTTGTGAGCTTCACTTGGCGTGGTTCCCAATCTCGTTGCTTCGGTGTTTGGATTATAACGACTGGTACACCACACCAATCACATCCCCAACACCAAGCACACTCGTGCCTGACCATCTTTCTGAGTCGCAGAGGAGTTGGCGATGCCCACAAAGGCCAAATCTGTGACACGTAGAACGTTTCAGCAGCCAGCGCCCTCGACGACACATATAGCACATGAGGCTTGACACTTGTGGCGTTGGATCAGGCCGAAGCACTGGCGAGCCCGGTAGTTTCGGTAGATCTACAAATCATTCCCTCCATATTATTCATCTCTTTTCCATGCGCAAAAGCTCATTTTATTGCAAGAATTTGTCAGTGACGTGAAATATCAATACAGATGCTAAAGAGACTCCTAGAACAACCTTCGCACATTCACCGGCTACTCTCACATCTTCATCGTGATCCCACCTAACTGAGGTTCAGATTTCGCAACGTAAGAGTATAGGCTGAATGGTGAAGACGTCTGGAGAGTTGCTGGTCAAAATTCTTGATGTGGTCACTTTCGGCGCCTTGTGTCGTGGTGAACAAATCGGGGCGCCTCTTGTTCCAGCTCGCCACAAAGGCACCCTACCAAAACATGAAAATGCAATACACAAGATCAAGCTCGAAGCAGATACATTTGCTCAAACTTCAAGTAGCTCACCACTTGTTCCATGAATTGAGATTGGCCTTCCAACATGCCAAGGAGCTTCATCAATACCGACGTTTGTTGCTTTGAGACAACGTAAGAGATTCGGGATTTAAAAGGTAGCAGGAAGCTGGAATGTTCGTACAACTTACTTTCGGTACTATCGGAGGCACTCCAGTTAACCCAAGACAATCCGCTCCACGTTGAAACTTTTCCAGAAATGAAATCAGCTTTGTACCTGCAATGGGTTGGGGGCGGCTGGGTATCAACAAAAAGACTTTGCACTGGAAAGCGTAGGCAGGAACACTCGCCCATTAAAACTTGACGTGCTTCATCCTCCGAGATATTCGTTCGCGACCAGCAAGGTGAGTGAGGCAGGACCATGTTGAGGACCATGACCCAGGTAAGCGGTTTAACACCATGGGCTCGGACTTTCGGGATCAGAGTCTGCATAAATCTGAGTGGCAGTTGGATTTTGGACGCCAAGCAAGGGCTCAGAGTGGATAAAAGATCCGGATCCAGCGTAATGCCGAAATTATCCTGGAGGTCACGAATGTATTCTCCCAACGTAGCGTTGTTCACAACGCTCGGCGGGATGAAGATTTGCCGGATGAAAGAAATTGACGCGTCCTCTGCGTCGTCAACTCTTAGAGACTCGAATTCCTTCTTGAGGTGAGGCAAGAACACATGCCATGACAGCAGAAAGGTTGCAAGATTCCACTTTGCGCGATAGGTTGCAATTTGTTCCAGTGATGGCGGCTGAGTTTCAGTTGACTGTGAAGCGAGCTTGCGCTCTTGGACACGACTCATTATACTTCGTTCAGATGCAAAGACATCAAGGAATAGGAAGTGATTCCAAGTATTCTCACTGCACACGCAAAGAGTGATCATAGCCTTGTCCAATGTGGTACAATGTTTGTCGAAGGCAGCCTTTAAAAAGATCAGCCCATTAGTTGCGAAATATGAAACTCTTTGAGCACCTCCAAAATTATCTTACGAAATCGCGCCTGGTGTCCACATCCACGAGCTGGGTTGCGACCAACTGCATTTGAACAAGAGCGTTTATTCACAAACACGGAAGGTTCTTTGCCAAGTTTTACCCACATCCCGAAAATCCGTCAATCGCAATGGAACTCCAAAGTACGTACAAATACGCAGCAAAACGAGAACAGCATTGGCAAATCTCTGTCCCGGCAATCCAAAAAGGATATCAAACTCCAACTGTTGGGAATCTTGATCCAGCTGAGTCCACGTCCCGGACGGCGAGGCATCGAGATACTGGAGCCCGAGGAACTTCTCCAAGAGCGGCGAGAGGTTCGAAGAGCGTAAAGCCAATATCACATCGCCAAGCTCCCGAAGTGTAGATTCCGTATATGAAATCGCTTGTCCAGCTGGCGCGGTACTCGGGGTTAGCGAAGGTGCTGAAAGCGTAGCTTCCAAACGACCATTCAAATCAATACACGATGTAGACGCTCCCGGTTCCTGAGAGAGCTCGATTGGCAGTAGCACCGAGGATTCTGTGGAACCAATGACCCGAATTCCGCGGGCAACGAGTAGAACTGAAATATCGTCGAGTCTGAAAGGGTTCTTTGGGTCACACAGCCAGAAATCGCAGGACCACCGTCGCGTCGCTTTACCTGTGCATGATGAGGTCGTGGCTGTCCGATGATCCAGAAATCTGGAGGTTTCCGATGCGATCGAAGTGCGACCGAACGCGGGGCCACAGGGTGGGGATAGCAATCTGGAGTAAGCGCCAGTAGAAGGCTCCCGAAGTGGTGTGCGTCGTAGCGGTCAGCGCCGGCATTGCGACTTCGCACGGATTCACGAAGGATGCTGGGAATTGCAGAACAATTCTGTGCTGTGGTCGGTCACCCGCCAAGGATTCTGCAAAGTACCGTCCAGTCGTTCCTCCCTCCGTGCTCAGCGAGTAAACGCCGACATCTTCTCGGTAGTGTATGCGTGAAGGTAGCGAGGTGCGACATTCTTTGTACTCTCAATATCTTGTGGTGCGACTATTTCGCGGAGGCTGGACGCGTAAAGTGCAAGGTGTGACGCGGTAAAACGGAAAGAGTTAGCAGTTTCGTGCATATTATTCGTAAAGTGCGGTAAGCAATAATCTCAAACAAAGTCCGCTCCCCCCGCCCATGTCGCAGCGCATCAGCGTTCCCCGATTATCCGTCGCATCACTTTGTCAGCAGCCCACTTCTCTGTCTCTGTGCCATCGCGGATCTGGGCGATAATTGGGTAATATCATTTTCCTGGGTTGGATTTTCAGTCCATGTATGTGCCGGAGGCAACTTGGAAATGTCACAGCTCGGAGAAGATAGGACGCAGAGCAGTGCTCTGCGAGACTGAAGCCCAGGTGAATTGCTGCCTTACTGCTTTGTACGTTGAAGAGCTCCTGATCGAGTTGGGCGCGCGCCCTTCGGTTGGTGGATTTTGTTCCTGGAAGCAGGGTCCAAGTGATGGATATTTGTGGCATATATTCTACGCTTTGTTATCAACCTTCGTTCGAGTTGACTTAATTCACAAGCAATCGACCAGGCTGGGCTGCGAGTGAGGTCACAATTACGTGAAGGTGTGGCGTAGATAAAAGGATTTCACCCGGCCAAGCAGGTGACTTTCAAAGCAAACCCAAATGGCAGGGTAAGTTCGATTCCATCGCGATGAGATGCCCGTAGCTCCGCAAACATGCTAGCAACATCATTCCACACCTCGATGCTTTCGATTCGGCCGTCGATGGCCATTCGTCGGTTGTGTTCGATCGACACACCCTGCCCTTCTATTCGCCGAATCCGCCATCAATCGGACTCATTCCAGCAACAACCGCTTCCTTCTCTTGCTTCTTCTTCTCGGAGCCTTTGCTTCGAACCCCGGTGAGTTCTTCAGGGCGAAAAGGGTGGAAGGAAGCTGGAGCTCACATCTGCCTCCTTCATATTTCATGACTGGCCATTCTCGCGACCTCAGACGAGGATAGCTTCCGCCGATACGCCGAGAAGGTCATTCAGAAGAAGGGAGGAACGTGGTTAGAGGCCAAACTCTTGACGGCCAGCACTTTGGTGTTCAAACGATTGGTACGTGATCGATTCAGTCGGATTACACTCGTTGAGCCTTGACGTAGCTGCTTGTCCCCCTCTGTTCAGAATCTCTGGTTCCTTTCGATTGTGACGATCGAGAACAACGACAGCGTTTGGGTTGGAGTGTTCTCCCAGTGGATCCCACTGCCCTCCACGAAACGTTTGGTCGACATTGCGGGAGGGAAGAGCTGATAGGCGCCGCGCTAGGCGCCCCTGCTGTTTTGGTGTTGTGACGGGATTCATGTGTACTTTGGGCAGAATGGTATGAATATCAAATTATCTCACTTTAGTCAAGTCGAAAGGACACATGTTGTCGCAGGTAATTGCGACCTGCTTGGGTTTGACTGCACGACCAGCGGCCCAAATGGAATGCGGTACGGACCATGTATATTATTGGACCGGGAGCGGTACGGATTAAATGGTTTTTTGTGTCTGAGTTTATTTGTGCGTGATTCTGTGTGGACTTTGGGTTGGATCTTCAAGTGATGAGTAGCTTTATTTGGCTTAGCAAGACGCATATTTTAGCTGTGTGCCGGGAGACAGAAGAAAGGGAATACACCGATTTTTGTGGACGGAGGCGAAACCCGACCACCGAAGCCACGCGGGCCGAGGACCGGTTTGGGGGACGAATTGGGGGACTGCTGGTTTCTGCTGGATTGATTGTGTCTTGCGTGCTGAGTTTACATTCGACTGCGTACTCTCTATCGGCGGGCTTGATCATCATATCACCCGCCGAGGCCCACCTGCGACATCCTCCTGATCATTGAGTTGTCTGTGAGTCAATTGGACTTGCGACAATGTCCAGTTCGATGCATCACCATAATCGGGCCAAGCACGACCTGGTTCGCCGACACCCTTTCGAAGTCGTCCCTGAACGTCGCCGAAGTATTTGAGGATAACGTAACCTAATTAAGCAATTTGCTTTTGTTACCAGTCGCTGGCTCGGTCGGAGCCTTTTACCTGTCGGGGAATGGCGGCCAACAGTTCCACCCACGTTCACCGCACGTTCGTCTGGGAACCTCATCCTCAAAATGCAAAAGCCCTGTAATTTTAATTTTCACGATCAGTCCTTTCGTTTTCCTACCAGCCACGATGAAGGGATCGGCGCTGAGCGTTGTGGCATTGGGCATTGCATTGACTTCCGTTGCCGAAGCGTGGATTCTGGTGCCATCGACCCCTCTGAACCAGGTCGGAGGCATCAACACGAACAGAACAGTGTGGCCTTTCGCTTCAAAGTGCTGTTAGTGGACGCAAGATAGTGTGTTCGCTGAATGATCGCCAAGACCAGGATTTATATGGGATTCATTTGACAGGGAAAACTCTGAACGGACTCCCAACCGAGTTTTCGGCGCACAGAGGATCGCGATGGCACCTGCCTGAACACTCAAAGGTGTGGCCTTGCGTTCGAATCCAATGACGACTGCAGAAATGTGATATTGGGATGTTGCGCCTTTGCATCTTCTCATTGAAGGGAGCCTACTGGGAGGCAGTTTTAAACCACGTTGACTACGTCGAACCGGATCTTGTCTTCACCAAGGACAAGATTGTGATGGTCAACCACGACTCTTACTTGGACTCGACCGTCGATGTTGCGACGAGGTCGGAGGTAAGCGTTCCATTCAGGTTTTGCGTTGGTCGCAAGTGAGTAGGATTGACGGGTGCTTTTCCGCTCAGTTCGCCAGCAGGAAAACAGGAAAGGACATGTAGGCACAGAATCCGTGGTTTCTCTTTGGTGTTCGAAATCACTTACGTCAAACGCCGAATGAAATCTGCTGATGAATCGATTTACAGCTGGGCCGAAGATGTGTTCTACCCTAACCGCTCTTCGTGGTGGTGAGTGGTCGAATATCAATCCGGCTCTTCGTCAAATTGTCCAGGATTCACTCACGGCTCAACCTCCAGGATTGGCGACTTCACGTCCGATGAAATCGCCACAATGTACCTTCAGCAGTCCTATCCTTCTTAAAAGCAACTGCGACATGCCTTCAGTACATTGACCAAAACAAAAACCTGACAACCATCTTGAACACCAGCGTCGGTTTCATTCCCGAGATTAAGCAGCCTTTCTACCAGGTCAGTCGATATGGTTTAGTTTTGTATTTGTAATGCTCAAACAGTCCTCTGCCGTAGAACACTGTTGTTCTCAACCCCTCGCTGGAAAGTTCCCTTACCCTAAGCTCGGTATGTATCTCTCATCGCTCATACCGCCAGCTCCGTTTCTCTAAGCAGTGATGTGCGATTTCTCCAACCCTAGGTGGTAACGCCTCTGTCTACCCCCACACCGCCGAGGACCTTGTCATCGAGATGCTCCAGAACAACAGCCTGCCATCAGCCAAGCACCCTGTTCTCATCCAGAGCTTTGAGTACGAGACCGTTGAGTATCTCGGTACGTTCTCTGCTGGCCAGATGTCATGTCGTTGAGAAGCTGTGGAACTAAGTTCACGTTCTCCACGGTTCTAATATCCCATGGGGCATTTTGCAGCCACGAAGTATCCCAACGGAAAAGCTTTCAACGGCTTGCTTATGCTCATCGGATCCGCAAACTGGTGGATTCTCACGTACAAGGGTCTCGACAAGCTTGCTGCCCTTTCGCGAGCCACGAACAACACCATCTACATTGCGCCGTGGAAAGAGTACGTCGAGCCACTTTTCGAATCCAACTCCAAGTCACTTAACCCTGACTGTTCGAATCACCACAGTGTGCTCACTGACGGAATGCCGCTTTACGTGCTGCAGAGCTTGAACATTGACATTTACGCTTGCAACAACACCCTGACGTTCGATGGCTTTAGCGCAAACGACACCGTGCCTCCCTCGGATCTTGTCGCTGAGCTCCACTCTCGTGGCCTTAAATACTCGTGAGCTCCTGTAGTAGTATTGGAGCAACATATCGCTGAACACGTTTCTTTTAGCGGATACACCTCATACGCCTCTCCTCAGTCTCTGAGCTTCAACTGCCAGTCTAAGGTGCCTTCATCGTACAACCTGTCGAGCTTGAGCTACAAGCCGGTGCCTTGTCCGAAGGTGAGACAAGTGTTTCTTCGCTCCCACAACACGACGGGAGAGCTTAACGTGATGCCTTGACTGTGACAGACGAAAAGGGCGGAGTACTTCATGTACTTTTCTCAGGGTCTGGTGAGTCCATTTGCTTTTACTTTACTCAGAGTTTTGTTCGCTAAATAATCATTGTCGTGGATCATCACTTCAGGACAACTTCTTCGTGGAGAACATCCAAGAAGGTGAGTACATAGCTCCATGTGAAAACTCAGAGTCTCCGCGCTGGACTCATACGTAACGCGATCAGCTCAACAACTTCGTGAGGAGTTCAACTTCTGGCTCATTTCGCAGTGCGCAAAGGATGCTCCAGAGTCGCTTTGGAAGAGCATGCGCGAAGCCATGAAAAAGGAAAACGTTCCAGGATTGAATTTTTTTGATATCTAGATTATGAGTAGTGAGGAAGCCGGCAGAATGGGTAGTCCGGCAGAATAGATATTTTGTTTCCCACCTCATTTCAGTTGGCCATCCAGCGCGACCGGAACCGCAGCGACATCCGCTACCGATACGCTGGTAAGTTGACTCCCTTCATTTGAGTCTCACCGACATCTGCGCCACCCATCCCGCGTGATGCTTTCCACAACACAAAACTGATTTAATGAATCTGAGTCAAGGGGAGGCCACAAGCCAAACCTGCCTGTCGACAAATTTCGGAACTGATGGACGTGATGGGGGCCTGATGTCGCGAGGACGTTTCCGAAATGGACTTTTACCTTTGGACAACAACTGACCTGACAATCTCATTTCAGGTTACAAGCTCCTGTCTCCCTACGAGAGCAGCACCCCACTGTGTACCAGGACTCAAGCAAAGGAAGTGAAAACTATTGTTCATCTGCTTGGTTCGAACTGCGTTCCGTCACCTCTGGAACCGTTCTGCTTCGATCCAACAGATGAGCCATAGACTCCACTTCTATTTTTGTCGGCAGCTCTCTCGAGATAGCCATGCTGATGAAATCTGCTTGAACACGACACTCGGACTGTGCTTACATTTCATTCGTCTTCCAGTTGGATCACAGTAGAGGTTTCGATGACCTTGTCCTCCCACTCTTGGAATCGCTGTGACTCTGAATCGAACGTTTCAGAGTGACATAAGTTCTTTTAGTCGAAGGAATTCTTCAGAACGATGTTGGTTACTTGACTAATGAACTCGGGGATGTTAAAGCACCATTTCAGATACCCTTTTGCATCGCAGACTTGGCAATCTCATTCGTTGGATTTCGGAGATGATCTTCTTGATGTTTTGTTCACCTGTAGATCTCATTTCAAACGCTGCACTTGGAACTTACTCTCTGGTACATATCGGGCAATACAGTGCACCCACTCTTTGTACCGGCCAACGAACCTTTCACCCTCAAAGTGGCAACTTCTCCGCCCGTAAATTTCACTCGCAGTTTGGTCAAGTTGTCGTGGAAACAGAATGTGCTTCTTGTCTTTCCACCACTCGATCGAGTGCAACGCATTTGAACGCGGCATTCATGGTCAGCGCACCAGGTGAATAGTTCGGGAACGTCGTGAAGCAACGAGTTGGAAAGCAGGCGGCGATGGGTGCTTTTTTTGGTTGCATTTGAAAAAAAGCTTTGGAGACAATTGCATTACTATTGGAGCAGTGTGTTGAGATAAATTTTCAGTAATACCTGATTGGACTAAAGTAAATAATTGACTAGAAACCAAATTTTGATTGATTCTATTCAGTATTGTAACTAGAAATTCGAGAAAGTCCACGCCAATGTTGACAAACACGACGAAGAATCCGCTTTCGAGGCGTGCGCTTTGCCAGCTTTCTACGATGCAGCAACTACCGTGCCAGTAGTCAATCGGGATCCCCTTCTGGTTGAGGCTATGAACATTGGTGGTTGAGAACAAGGCAGCCTTTGGAAATCTTCTCAATGCAATGCTGAATCTTCAACTCATTACCGTCCCGGAGCTATGTGTTGTAGGTCCAAATCGGTCCCCGACTTCAGCTTTGCTTGGGAGATCAAACAACTTCTTCAGCGACTGCAGCAGAATACGCCGAGAAAGGTATCAATGTGTATCACGAATCTGGGCACAGAAGATGGACATACGCTGAGTGACCTGAGTGCTCTGGAGGACCTGCAGTTCAAGCAAACTATTCTGGGACTCAACTCCCCTAGTCGCTGCGTCGAGATATGTCACTACCCTCAGCATTTCTTGACATGCTACCAGCATTTTGGCAACTCAAATCACAGACGCAACATTAGAGGGTTTGGTGAACTGTGCCCCCGTGCTGGAGGTTATTGACGTGCACAGCCAGTATACAGGAATAAGCAAAGCCTCTACAATCAACTGTATTTTCAAAAATTGTCTCGCTCTGAAAGTCTTCAGGGTTGATAGCCTCGAATCAATGAGAAAACCTGATGATATCGACTGGTCGCTTGCGCTGAACCACCCAAGTCTTCGTGAACTCATGTACAATGAGAAATTGATCGCAAAAGGGGCCCATTTGCAGGAGATCTGATGAGAAAAGTTTGGAACCCATTCACTATTGCGTCGCGTCAAATTTGTCGGACGAATTTCAATTCAAAGGGAAGAAGGTGGACAAGTGCTTGACGGTGGCGACTCGGAGCTGGAAAGTGAAGGATGTGATGGATGGGAAACTGAAAGCGCTGATGAACAAGGAAACCATCCTGGCGATGAGAGCATGGAAGGGTGAGGGAATATGATCACTTTCAACCAATCCTTGTTTACTCTTGTTAACGTAACAATAACGTGAAATGCATTCTAAATATTCATATCTGTGGAAGTGAGTGCCGACGTGTCTCCACCGAAAAAGTCTGCAACCACTTCTCTCACAATCATCAACGTCTGCTCCGTTTCGTTGCGAAGTTGCTGTTTCGCCAAAAAAAAAAAAAAAATCCTGCACCATGTCATTGGCGTCGCTGCTGCAGGAAGCAACCCAGCATTACAAAACGGCGTGCAATCGATACCGGAAAGCATCTCACTGCCAGCGCAGCTTCTCGCTTGACACTCTTCCGGCCGAATTATGGCACCGCATATGCCGCTTTTCGACCCCAAGAACCTACTACAACGTTCTCCCTCCGCTCTCCCGCACCATCCGACCTCATATCCGGGGTGCGTTTCTGTGGGACACCGAGAAAATAATCGGCGTCCATTGCACAATTGTTGCGAGACCACATAATGTGCATTGGAAGGCGAACTTCGATCCGGTACGGAGCAAGGAGAACGCTGATGGATTCGGACGTTTCTTGTCCCACTTTCACCCTCCCACGCATTCAGCCTCATATCTTACGAGGTGACTGTGACGCTGGTGGATCCTTTCTGTGCGCCGGCAGAAGTCTCATCTGTTCCCAACCCCAATACTGTGTTCGATGCTCCAGTTACTGTAATAGGCGAGAGAACAAAACAGTGAGGAGCATGCACAGTCGCTCAATCGTGTAAATACCAGTAAGAGGTATCTGCTGCGGTGCGGATTCGCATAATGCCTGTAGACCTTAAAACATGCAGCGGTCGAACTCCCTCTGATCTGGCACCCAACCAACCTTCAATAAAATTACATAGACGGTACTAATAAAGTTAATTATTGAATTCATAGCTACCATAATGGTATTTCTAGCAATTATGACTAGTAAAAGTGTGTAGTAGAAAATGCTCACAGGATCAATCGCTTTCAAGGATTACTTGACTTCATCTTCTCCAAAACCTCCACCAGCTTGTCTACGAGAAGCTTAGCCAACTTCACTCCTCCCAGCTCAACACTGTCAATGTTGTCAGCAGTGTCCCTCCCATCGAGAGCATCGTACAGCCGCACAGGAACCACAGCGTCTACATTGGGTACACGTACATAGAACGTGGCTATTGCGTTTGCCCTGATGGCTAACTGGAGTTTCAAGTGGTCTGAATCGTATCCAAGCCCTCCCAGTGCCCGGTCTGCCCAGCTCTGACTCACAGGGCTCATGTCGGGGTAGTAGATGGTGCAGACAAGTATGGCGCGAGGCTTCGTGAAAGCTGTAACACGATTGAGGTAGTACGTAACAAGTGTTTTAAAGAGGTGAAGGAAATGGCCCAACCCAGGAGGGAGGGACCACCAAGAGGTTGCGTTTTCTGCAGTCGTGTTGGCGATGCAGTCGAGTCAGAAACGTGGGATCGCCCACGTGAGGATGAGCATGTTGAAGATGGTCGAAAGCGTCGTACGGAGTGCGATATCGTTGGCTCCCAGCGATGCAACCATCACATCTCCCCGTCTGACATTCTGAGCCGCAAACTCGTCCTATGCGAGCAACTGTCCTGTCCTCTTGCTGGGGCACGCCGCCTCTGTGGTGCTGTTGAGGCAGAACCACTCCTGACCCAACCCTCGCCGCACGAGTGCCACGAGTCACTGACGTGATGATAAAAATCAGTCAGCTTCACCAAATTTACTTGACGTAATAAATACCAATTTTTATGGTAATCACTGCCAGGAACAAAGAGGAAGATTGTATCAGAGAGTACAAATAACCAGAATGACGTCGGCCCAAAGGTCATTGGTCAAAGACGTGAAGTACAGACTGTCACCAGCATAGACTATAGGATGGGCGCAATGAAGTCGCACAGATGTCGAAGATGTTGGTCCCAACCAGCGTTGCGATGAGTGCAAGACAGAAGGAAGGATAGCATGGCCTCTCTCCTGATTTCCG
>KQ965864.1:80634-117522 GCA_001574975.1 Gonapodya prolifera JEL478
GGTCGAACTCCATTTCAACAGGTGAACAAAGGACGTCTCCTACCTTGATCAGAGGAGCTCGCAATACTTCTTGAATTATTGGTGATTCCCATCGTCACTGTGATGAGCGCCACTGTGATGGTGCTGTGGTGCGAAAAGCACACATCATCAAGATGAGTTGGTTGAGTCCGTCCAGAATCCTAGATCTCTCCGAACCAGTGCCTCCGCACTTCAAGGAATTTATTCTAATGAGTCTCACTTACTTCACAAGCACAAGCAGGATGATGATCAATCTGAGACTGAACCCCATAAAGGTTCGACGGGTTGCGGAGGGCTTGTCGCCCGGTGATGGAGGTGCGTTGGGCTGCATCGGTGTCGTGCCGCCTGTGGATGATTGATTCATGGGTGCAGAGAGCAGTGACTGAGCGAAAGCAGATGTGGTTCAAAGAGGGGATCAGGTAGTGATCAGATAAACGGATCCGCAGGGTGGGTCCGTCCTCGCAAGGACATGATGACATTTCGTCAGGAACAAGCAGATTGGGTGGGAGAATGAGGAAGGACTCTCGGAACGCGTTGAACGACTCGAAATGTTTTCGTGTTGTTGAGTATATGGGCGATTGTGCTTGGTGAAGTTTGGATGCATGAGTTTTAAACTTCCACAGCGACATACATCGGTTGAACAACATGGCACATGTGTAATAGATGCCGCTGAGTGCTTTACAATATTCAGCATCGCTACTCTTTGGACACAAGTGCAAAGCAATTCATTGGACAGTTGTTTATGCGACATGGGTCCAGGTTTTGACAGTTTCACCATCCAAAGGAGTAAATTGAGTATGGTTCAGGAAAGACGAACTGAAGTCATGTGTAAAAAACTTTTCATTATCCCACGCAGCCGCGCCCAGTCACCAGGGCCACAGACTGATCCAGCTCCCTCCAAACAACCACGACACCCCCTTTGATAAAGGGCGAAAGATGTGGCGGTGGACAAAACAGGCGGTGTGAGCAGTTTACCAATAACGGGATGAACAAGCAACCCAAGGTGATGTGGGCAATATGACCTTAGATGATACGAGTGGTAAAAAATATGCGGCTCATTGATCAAGAGCGAAAAGGGAGATCATGGTTGAGTTTCCGCCCAAAATGGGCGCAAAAGATTTGGAAGTAAAAATGACGTTGACACGACCGGTGAGTTCCGTGGAGGGATCACAGCGGGAGCGGACATAAAAATTTCAAAATTTTGCGCCTGCGGACGACGTGGAGAGAGACGCTGGCTGGAGTTACTGAAGGCATGGTGCTTGAGTCCGAGTTGGTGATTTGCCGTATGAAATAAAATAGAATACCGTGCGTTCATTTCCAGAAGGGGCATAACTATACCTTGATCAATGCAATGCGCTTTGTTGATTGTTTTTTTTGACGGGCTTCTCTGCCTTGTGTACTAAGTTCACGCTGTCGGCTTCGCCTTGCCAAACACCCGTCCCCCAACAAACCAGCACCGATGCCTTTTCACACGCCAAGATAATGTAATTGAGCGTATTACGAGATCTCGTCGCGTTTTTCTTCGCCGGAATGAGCTGCCTGTTCCTTCGACGGCAGAAGTTCTTCAGCCGGCACATTTCGTTTCGAGATTCCGAATCAAAGAATTGACTCGCCAACTCATCACCCGCCACAGCCACATTCTCCCCCACTGCGCCACATGACTCCGCTGTATCTTGCCCTTCTTGCCGAAGACCCCGAGAAGTACGGATTCACGCTGACGCAGCTGCGAGACTGGGCGACGAATCTGCAGACATCGATTGCGGGGTATCTCAGCCAGCCGATTCCCGTTACGGATTCGCAGGCGGGGCTTCAGGCGGGGAAGAGCTTGTCAGATGTGGGGCAGGGTACCGCCGATGGGTTAGCGAATGTCCTCGGAAAGGGACGGGTGAAGTCCGGCGCGTCGCTGGTCTCGAACCACCAGGACGAACATGTTCTAGAGGACGGTGGGGAGGTCGGCGACGGTGCGGATGGCGCGGATGGCGAGGAACGAGGGCAGCAGCAGAGAATTCCAATCCTCTCATCCCGATACTCTTCCACTCCGGCCGCTGCCGCCGCGGCATCCCTCCGAGCACTATCTTTACTCTCTGACATGGACAATCTGAGCACGGCCGGCGGCGTGCCTCCTCTCTCTCCCACTTCCTCTTCCTCCCACAGTCACTTCGGCACCGGCACCTCAACTCTAACAAATGGATCGTCCGCGACTCCTATCCCATTCCACCTGCACCCATCGGCACAATCAATCTCCCACCTCGCCGTCCCGCCCTACAACGCTGTCAAGCTGCTCACACCGGGCAAGGAGCTGTACGTGGAGTGTGCG
Organism: Gonapodya prolifera JEL478; assembly: GCA_001574975.1. Lineage (NCBI taxonomy): Eukaryota > Fungi > Monoblepharomycota > Monoblepharidomycetes > Monoblepharidales > Gonapodyaceae > Gonapodya > Gonapodya prolifera. The sequence continues at coordinate 82,970 of KQ965864.1, forward strand.
GTCAGGAGCAGGATCCCGACAGAGGATAAGGGCGAGTTTTGGGTTCATTTGTATGTGAATAATAGGGATCAGGAACATGTGAGTGTGTGGCGAGGTGGTGTCGTGTAGTGTGGGACCCTAACCGGCGCTTACATCTCCCCCCACCCCCATCCAGCACCTCGCGATCGTATACGGCAACATGCGCTCCCGCACCGTAGACCTGCCCCGTCCTGGGGAGACCGAATTCGATCGGATATCACGGGGCGCGTGTCCCCTCGAAAAGCTTGCCGAAGTCCAAGCCAGCACCGCCTCTTGGGAGAGCACTACAGCCCAAACAAAGGAAGGCGAGGACGAAGACCCCTCGAGCGCCCCCCTCGCCCGAATCCACTCGGCCTGCTTCACGGGCGAAACCATCCTCTCCGCGCGGTGCGACTGCGCGGAACAGCTCCACACCGCCATGCGAGCCATGCACGAGGCCACCTCCGACCCCACCTCCCCCCCCGGTGTCATCCTGTACATGCGGCAAGAAGGACGCGGGATCGGTCTCCCCAACAAACTCCGCGCTTACAACCTGCAAGACCTGGGCCACGACACGGTCACGGCCAACCTGCTCCTGGACTTGCCCGAGGATGGAAGACGGTACGATATCGCGGCGGCCATGTTACGGGATTTGGGTGTCGGGAGGGTGAGGTTGATGACGAATAACCCGGCGAAGATCAAGGGCGTGCAGGAGGGTGGGGTCAGGGTCGTGGAGAGGAGGGGGATGGTGCCGGAACGGTGGAAGAGGCTTATGGGCGTTGGCGCCGGAGCGGCGGAGGGTGGGGCGCCAGGTTGCGGCGGTGAGCTTCATGAGCATGCCACCGAAACAACAGGACACCGCCGCTCGTCGTTGGCGACCGCGGCGCTGTTCGAGTCCACGGCGGAGCAATCCGAGTCGCCCTTCGCGTCGTCCGTGGACGTCATGTCCAGCCCTCCCTCCGCCGGCACTGCGGGAGGAGCGAGCGACGTGGAACGCCGGATGAACGAGCTGGACAAGTACCTCGTGACCAAGATTGCGCGGATGGGACACGTGATTGAGGTGCCGAGGGGCATGGAGGGGGCCGTTGTGGCGAGTGGGGCCGTGGCGGGGTCGGTTGCGGGAGCTGAGGACACCAAGTAAGGTACTTTGAAGATTTTGGGCGTGGAGGGAGGAAGTGAAGCACATGCGGGGTGTAGGTGTAGGTGTAAAAGAAAAAGTGTGTCACATAGAGTGGAAGTCAATGGTACATATATTGCATTGTTTACTTTGGCTCTTGGAAAATTCGTTGTTGCACCATAGGGACACAGACCGGCAGATAGAAACCGCCCAAAACCCGCATGCAGCGCCCAAAAATAACGAGAAAACAGCACTTGTCGGGATGACATGGTGGGTTTCGACTATCAACTGTCGGCATCACCGCGCAGGATTCAATACCAGAGGTCAACACGCAGCCTGACACCAGAGGGCCTGAATCAGGTCGAGAAGTGTTTCAAATGGCGCAGTTCAAGTGGCGGGTGGGGCGGCACACGTGGCGGTAGTTCACCCTGCTACGGAACGGAAGTGGGACACCTTCTTCTCACCAGTACCATCTTCTCGTTGACGTCACCATGTGTCAGCTCGCCCCCAGGTGGATGCATGCGTGGCAACGTCCAAAAAATACAAGTGGAGCGTGGCGAAAGGTCCCGTGGCCTGTGGTGATTATACGTTGAACCGAAGTTTTACCTAGTGTGATAACCCGGACTTTGTGAAGTCCCACGCACGCGTGGTTCGGGGATGGACACGACTAGGACAGCAGCAAGCAGAAGAAAGGGGGTGTTCATTGCGCCATGGAATGGGCTACCTATGGACCAGATTGATGTCACGGTACACAAAATAGCCCTCCGAAAAGGAGACTTCCGGTGCTGGGGACATCCAAAAGAGCAAACAATAATAGCAAGGTGTGTGTGAATGTCCCGCGGGGTGTGCTGGCAGGCCAAGATCTCCCATTTGAATGGTGACACAACCCACGCGGTGATGTCTCTTCGACGGTTCCGGCGGTGATTGCATCCAAAAAGTAAACAAGGGCAAGACACTCAACAGGGGCCGGGGAAATGGATCCCCCAGGCAACACTTGAATGGCATCAGAGCAGCAGAGACGGCGCCCGAGTGGGCTCTTTGAGAGAGATGCCGGGGTGCGTTGAAAGTGGGGAGTCATGCCTGGGTCCGCAAGGGGGCGGCGCGGTTGGTAAGTGTTGCGATAAGACAATCGTTGCGCAACCGTCCGTCGCAGATGAGATGACATCACCGCGCAAGCTTCACTACACTCAGTTATTGTCCTAGCACACGCGGACTTCTAAAAATTGAGCATGAGTGCCGGCAGTCCTACTGCCCAAACGAGGCAGTAGTTCGTGGTGTCCCTCCCACGGTTTCTCGTACTGGCGGGTGTCGACTGACCCAGTCAGCACCACCATCTCCCCCGTGACCCGTTTGACATCACCCCCAATGAGCCAGCTGGGCACCAGGCACAGCTTGGTGTGGCTGGGGAACGTCCAAAAAAAAAAAAAAACGTAATCTGTTTGTAAGGTGAGAAAATGCGCAGTACTCCACCGTGGTAGAGAACAGAATTTGCCCAGCATTCCACTGACGCCATGTTTGAAAAATATCGCCGGGGGGATACATGCAAAATGACGGCCAAATACCACGCAGCAACATCAACCTGATTCCCGGGGCGGCGGTGTGTGGTGGCTGGTGATGCCTGTGGGCGTAGAGTCCCCCATGTGTGATGACACAGTCTTCGTGACGGTCCCTCGCGCACACGCGACTCTCGGATAGGAACAAATTTGACGTCACCAAATGCAAAACAACCCTCTTAAAGGGAAGGCTTCATGAGCTGGGAACGTCCAAAAAAAAGAAAAAAAAAAAACAGAGCAAGGGCAGCAAAGCGTGGGTGAATGTCCCCTGGCATGAGTGTCGATGGTGTGTGGGACCGAATGCTCCGTCGCACATATCGCGGGACATCCTTGAAACAATCCAAGGACTAGTTGAAGGTAAAAGCGATGACGGCGCCTGGGCGGGATCCTATGAGGAGTGCGGTGGGGGCGTTTCAAAAATTTGATAGGGATGGCTGCGTGCAGCTTCCAAAAAAAAACGAATAAAGTATGTCAACCCATGCCACGCGTTTATCCCTGTGCGTGCGAGTGGAGGCGATGTTGACGTCACCGCGAAAGCTTTTGGACACACAAGAAGTGTCTTCAGTGAGTTTGGAGCGTCCAAAATAAACTTGAGCATAGCTAGTCCAAGCGGAGGCAGTCGCTGGTGGAGCGCCCGCGGGTCCGTTAGAAGCGCTGATGCGACGTGGCTCCACCGCGAAACCAGAGCCAGTTGGAGACGGCCCAACCCCGCGTGTGGCGTCCAAAAATTAAAAGCAACAAATCATGGCGGGATCAAATGGCAGGTGTCCACTGTGGCATGTTAACATCACCGAGCACTCCAGGACATCTGCCTTCAACACCACGAGCCCAGTCAGCCACTCGGCGGGGGAGCTGCAGCAGGGTTAAAAGCGTCGCAAAAAGTAGTAGGTCATGCTGCAGGTGAGAATACTGGGAAAACGTGCGGAATAGCGAGCCCCATTTACAGAACGGGCGACACGTACGTCACACGTCAGCTAAAGCTGGACTAACGTCATCCCGTGCGAAAAGTAGCCCCAGGGTGGGTGGATGCATGCCAAGTGACGTCCAAAAAAAAAAAAAAGAAGAGGAGCGCTGGTAAAGCCCCCGTGGTATGGATCTCAAACGTTAAGGCGAGCCCCCGTCGCGATGACAAGATCTTTGTGACAACCCTCGCATACACGCGGCTCTGGGTGGGAAGAAAAGGTCAGCGGCTACAGTGGTTAAAGTTGTTGGTAAGTCTTTTCCGCCACGGAACCGCTGGCGAGCGCAATTATACTCGCCTTTGACGTCACCAAACAGCCCTGGAGGGCTTCCTGCGCTGAGGAGTCCAAAAAAACCGAGAGCAAAAGCAGTAAAACGTGGGTGAATGTACTGTGGCGTGAGCGTCGACGGTGTGCAGGACCGAGTGGCCCATCGCGCACCTATCGCAGAGTTGATATTGACACAACCCAGGCTCTAACACAGTCGCGGCAGGAATTGCGTCCAAAATGGACACCAACAGTGCCGAGACGAGTCCGTCCGGATGAACGCTAACTTGAGATGCCCGCCTCCCCTCTCAGGGACGAGTTGATGACAACGAAAAAATGACGGCGCCAGCGTGGGAACCCATGAGGAGTACAGGGTCGGCGAGTAAAAAAACGTGTTGGTATGGGTGCGTGCGCGTAGCGGATAGTGGCACGCTTGTGGTTTCAAAGCTCCAAATGGGGACATGGTTCGTGTGGTCGCCTACATGGTGAATGTGGCACAAACAAAAGAAAATGACGGCATTGCAAAGCTGGCCTGTCTACCTAAAGACAGCTGCATGTGGCGTCCAAAAAGAGAAGGTGAAGCAGCCAACCCATGGTATCCGTTTATCGGTGCTATTTAAATATGGCAAAATTGACGTCACCACGCAATACTTTGGACACTCAGAAGTGTCTTCAGCAAGCTTAGAGCTCCAAACGAGATTATGGGCCCAAATGGTCTAAGCGGAGGCAGTGGCACGGGGAGTGCCCCCTTAGCTGGGCGCCTTGGCGACAGTGGTCCCCACTGAAACCTGGCCGCCGGCAGCTGGAGACGGCTCAAACCCGCGTGAGGCGCCCAAATAGAAAGAGAGTAGCTCTCTTCGTGATCACTTTGGGGGGCGTGGACTGCCACCTGTCCTCACCGCAGTACGCCAAGCGGTTGGTGGGAAAATGTGGTAGTCAGTTGACCCAGCAATGGAAAATGAAATCCGAGCGTTCCTTGAGGTTTGACGTCGCCCTGCGTGCAAGGTAGCTCAGGGGTGGATACATTCGAGGTGACGTCCCCCAAAAAGACAAGGGTACGTTGGCGAGACAACCCCACACCCGTCGAGATGACAAGGTCTTTGTGACGTCCCGCGCACACACGGCACTAAATAGGACAAGCTTGCGGTTGTTGACTGTGACGGCGCGGGATCCTGTGAGGAATGCTGAAGTGCAATGCTGGGGACATTCTTTCGTTTTTGTAGAGCATCTCGATTCCAAAGGACAATCGAATGGATCGGTCCCATCTTCCTTTTCTTTCCTCATAGGGAATCCTGTGTGGGGTCTCACTATCGGGGTGGATCGCTTTGGAATTAGACATCGAATAGGTGAGTTGCTTGAGTTAATTGTATTTCGAATGTTCTTGGACCATCTGCTTATTTGCTGTTTCTGTTGCTATACTCCCATTTTGTCTAGCCGTCCATCGAATCGTTCCTACGTGAGGAAGCGGTGGCATGATGGCATGCGCAGGAATTAGTACATACCGACACTATGTACTAGGAGTCCATTGGACAACCAAGTCTCATCAGCCGCGATCTTTATCGTTATTCCGTCGTGGGTTACTCAGCTTTGGTTTCGCCTGTTTCGATATCAAGTGTCTACCTGGGAGGGACAGGTCTGGCAGAACTCCGGCGTTCAGGTTCATCCCGATTACCAAAACGTCCATTCATAAAAGGACGAATCCAGAAGCAATCGCATCCAGAAGATCGCATCCACAAGCACAGACGCTCAGAATCAATCCAGCCAAGCGACTACAGAGATGACACTGGAGCTACTCAACCTCGATTTCGAGAAAGTCAACACCAACGGGCGAACAGTCATGGTCACGGGAGGAAATGCCGGAGTCGGGCTGGTGAGCTACACCTTCGCTATAGTACTGGGGAAACAGTTGTGGAGGATACGTCGGCAAACTTGGCGAAGCTCGGCGCAGATGTCATTCTGGCCGTTCGCAACGTCCAAAAGGGCGAAGACGCGAAGAAAGAGGTATGTCACTGTCTTGTTCCATTTGGCATTCTCAGCTTACCTCATCATCTCGGGTCTCTGTCCAGATAATCGCTACAGTCCCTGGAAGCGAAAGGCGCATTTCGGTCCGCCAGCTTGATCTCGCAGATCTTGCGTCCGTAAGGCAGTTTGCCGACAATCTCGAGAAGGACGGCGTCGTCGTCGACGTTCTGGCTAGTCCCCTGCCTCGGTGTTACCTTGGTGAAGCGCCTAAAATTTACTGCCGGCTTGACAAAAGATAAACAACGCTGGTGTTGTTAGCCCCATGTCTCGAACTCTCACAAAAGACGGCGAGAACGGTGGAGGTAGAGAAATACAGGACGATGAAATCTCACACTGCATCTCCCCCTTGCCAGGCTTCGGAATCGCCTTCCAATCCAACCACCTACCACCTGGGCCACTTTCTCCTCTCCAACCTCCTCCTCCCCACACTCGCGCGCTCAAACTTCCCAGCACGGATCGTCAACGTCGCCTCGGACTGGGCGTTTGACGGTGTATTGGACTTGGACAACTTGAATGGCGAGAGGAAGTACACGGGACTCACGCCCATGTATAGCAATACCAAGGTACGTGCGGGCACAGGTTGCCGGTTGGAGGTCCGCGGTGGTAACCTCATGTCCCGTCCTCCCTTATCCCCGACATGCACACGATTCAATCAGCTCATTCACTGGGGAACTCGCTCGTAAAATGGCCGCCAGGGACGAATACAGCCACATTAGCACGTACGCGCTCAACCCGGGGTTCTTGAGTACCAGTGTGAGGCGTACATTTCCCGTCCCCTTCCCCTTCCCTCCCTCACACGAAAACGATTCCTTCCACCCCCACCCACAACAGCTGGGCAAAAACACCGCACCCCTCATCGGCCCTATCTACATGTGGGTGATCCGCAAGTTCGGTGGCGCACAGCCGGCGTATACGGGCGCATTCTCCTCCCTCTGCGGGCAAGGTCGTGGCGGGGGGCTGGGGCCATACGATACGAAGGGGAAAGTGGAGTCATTGGGGAAGCTGCGCGTGACGAGTGGGAAGGTGGCGAGCGAGTTTTGGAGGATTAGTAGGCTGTGTGCGGGATTGAAGGAAGGAGAGGGGTTATAGTTGGATTTGATGAATGTGTAACCACGTATTTTATTTGCTGTTTTCAAACAATTTTGATTGGATGATGGAAGTATACCACCGGGAATTATTTTGCCCAGAGATCGGAAGATAAAGAGCGCCCAAAGGTTGTGATGTTGCTGTTCTCCTGGCTCAGCAGGCTTTGGGTAAAGTCACCGACGATCAGCTTATGTTGACTGCGTTCGCCGTCCAACGGACACCAAGGAATCGGTACATGATATTTACTTGCATGGCCACGTTGATGTTCTTGTGGTGCTGGTGTGAATATTTATACGCCAACTCTGCACCCGGCACCTCGACTCCCGAGGAGCCAAAGTTCTCATATCAATATGAAGAGAGAGAAGTGTGTATTGGGCTACTCAAGTGTACAAGTCTGGCGGAACAATGCAACATTGCGAATCTCCAGTCTCCACCATCCAGTTTATTTTCCAGCATCCACTATCATCTTTCAGGTATTTGTGCACTGCGTATGGCCGGCGCCAATGCCGTGGGCGATGCAAGAGTTGGGAACACTGTTGAACCCCCGGCACTGCATGTAGCATGTAGTTTTCCAAGGTCAACTGTGTGCAATGGGGCCGACTTATCACTTACGTTTGTCGTCGTCATCACACCACCGACTGGTATGTCCCCGCACGGGAAATCGACGTGCGAGTTGCCCTTGTTGGGGGTGCATCTCTGGCATTTCCACCGACAATGATGCGTGTCTTGGCCGGGGCCACAAAAATCGAGCGTGAGTGCTTTACCCCCAGCCGAGAGAATACGTAGCTAGCAACACCCACCCCTGAACATGGTTCTCGCACACACCCGTCATGGCGGCCGCGGCTCTCAATCACCGCAGCGTTGATGAGAAGTGCCAAAAGACGCATGATAGATGAACTGATTGGAAAAGGATTGCAATACGGCACACAAAGGGGACTCTATAAATCCACCGCCAGGTTCATCAAGCTCGCCGCTAAAGGGCGTTTTCTGGCCGGGGTGCCGAGTCAGCGGAAGAACCTAAAATAGCGGATTGTGTATATACAGTTGACACCGGGTTCCACGCGGACAGACTCGATTTCTCTTCGACCCGTCACGCTTGTGGACTGTGAAAAAGATTTGCTTGCAATTGAACCTTTCATTCGGGAGTTCCAATCTGCCTTCAGTTGTTGTCTCCCAGTCGAGCGAGAGTGAGAAACGACGAGCGGCGAAAAGGAAAGGTCTGCATTTGGTGCTTTTCAGCACATTAGGGAATATATTTGGGTGATATAAGCAAATTGACGTCTTTTGAGGCGGACTTGGAAGCTGGCACAATGGCACCGAATGGGGTGTGATATGAGTGAGGCCAAACAGGGCCTTTGGTGTGACGTGTCCCAAACGAAAAGTTAAAGCGGACCCCGTGGAGCGTGTATGTCCCTTTCAGTGGTACCGCATGACATGTGACGTCACCAGGCAAGCGTTTGAACACTCAAAGATGTCTTGAGCGCGTTTGAAACGTCTAAAATAATCATGAGCTCCGGCAATCCAGTTGTACGGGGGGGGGGGGGCGGCGATGGAGACCCCACCGCGCGCGGTCGTCAGACATCTCAGTGAGGTACGTGGCACCAGCACGACACCAGGCAGCCAATTGGAGACGCCCGAGAACCGCGTGTGGCGTCCAAAAAATCAAAAATGGAAACAACTTACGTCGGGATTCCATGGTAGGTGTTGACTGACGACTGTCGGCATCACCCCTCTACAAGTAATTTTGGTGGACGTCAACACCAACAACCCAGCCTGGCGCCCAGGGGCGCTGGAGTGTGGTTAGAAGCGAAGTGTCGCAAGAAGTAATATCTTTAAGTGGGAGGTAGGCAAACATGCAATAGTCGACCCACGGGCAACACGTCCTAACAATATATATTCGTTGACGTCACTCCGCACGCAAAGTATCTGTAGGGTAGATACATATCAGATGGCGTCCAAAACAAGACAAGAGGGGCGTCGGCTCGTTCGGTGTGTGGTGGTTATGACACGGTCTTTGTTACATTCCACGCACGCGCGGTTCTGGGTTGGGCACGACAATATCAACGGGCAAAGTGGGACAAATTTTCGGCGAGTTGTTTCGGCACTGAACCGGGAACCGACAGGGGTTGTAGTTGACAGTTGACCTGCACTGAGGAACCCACCCCACCCCCCCAAAAAAGAGAGGGTTTCCTGATTTGGGAGCGTCCAATAAAAAGGTACAAACGGTCAGAAGTGCGTGAATGCTCCATGCGCGTGAGAAGCATTTCAAAACCGTTGACATCACCGTGTGCCGGGGGACACGGTTTTAGCGACATCCTGTGCACAGTTGGCTCGGGGTCTTCCATAAAAAGAGTAAACAGGCAGGTGGGAGACGCCTGCTATAAGCTCGTTCCCCCACGGAACTGGGGACCTATACAGATTGGTGTTGGACGTCACCACCACACCAAAGAATCCTCAAAAGGATGAGGTTTCCTGGGCTGAGAGAGCCCAAAAAGAGCAAGAGCAGCGGGGGTAGGTGTTCTGGAGTGTGATGTCTCAGGAGCGTGCGGGACCTACGAGGCCTCCCGAGGACGCAGACTTGGGAGTGACCCAACCCACGCGGTACCGTCTGTGGCACAGGCCCTCGCAGAACATGCATCCAAAAAGAAACAAGTGAGCACGGGTAAGAGGCAGATGGTATCTGGGCCTTCCCCTTAGGAGGGACACTGAACTGGTGGTTAGCTTCAAACGAGGCACTTGGTTAGAAGACCGAGTTGATGACCGTGCCCGAGCGGGACCTCATGAGGACTACTGAGCGTGCGCTGAAAATTCGGTGGAATGCAGTTGCGAGGGTGGTGCGCCGTCTTGTGCAGTTCAAGTCCCCCCCACAGTGAATGCCGCTCCGATGAACGCGGATGACGGCATTATCACCTCACACTCGACAGCAGCCCATGAAGCGACAACTGACGTCATCGCACTAGTCCAGCCTGGCACAGGCGTAGCTGAAGCGATGTACTGAACGTCCTAAAAGAGAGAAATCTAAGCGTCAGGTGGAACAAGCATGCGGTATTTGCTTTCGCCGCCCCAAGAGGTTGTCGTGACAGCAAGCGAAACCGTCGTCCAAAAGAGAGGACTATCCTGCACGGGGACATTCGACCAAAGTCCCAGTGACGTACCTGGCACCAGCCGAACTCTTCCTCTCAACACCTTGCCTCCAGTCCAGATCGAAAATGCCACTCCTTTTTCCCACATATCGCCTTGTGAGGCTTCCAGTCTTCTCTTTGACAGACGATATTGTAGTACCGGACTAAGTCGCAGACTGTGCACCTACCCCATGAAGAGAATGGCTTCGCAGAGGGGATTCAAGACGCCGGGTCTTGTAACCTCGTTTTCGACAAGACTGATGAGTCAATATGCATGTGACCAAATAAAACCCGAGTTCACAGAATGGATGTGAGCCAACGCAACAGTTCGCGCCAATCACGTAAAGCACCAACTATGCACTATTCACTTCTGGTACAGCTCTCAGAGCTAATCTCGTGGAGTTCCGATGCAGTCGTCGCGTCAAAATGGATTCCCTGTCGTTCAAGGAATAGTGGTAAGGAGTTGTTGCGCATATGGGGGTGGGGGTGGGGGTGGGGTTAAATGCAAACCGGCCATCATCGACCATCTCAGCAGACGAAGGGTGGAGTACTGCCGTCCACAGTGCATTGGAGAGAAACTCGACAAACTGGGCGTGAAGCGAGAGGCATGATTCTACGTTGCGCAGCCCTTTGTTCGATGATTGTGATCGCACATGCCGTGGTCCATTTGGGCGACGAGCGCCATCGGAGCGAGAGAAAGGATGTGTTGGAACATCGCCTTCTTTGGCGACGAATTCATAGTCGTGGGTGGGGAAGTTGTGATTCCCAGAAATGGCCACAGCCTTGGTGGAATCCGATGGAAACGGACGGGCTCAACTTTTACTCCCCATTGAACCTTCTCCTCAGACACCAGACGGAACTATGACGGTCGCCGACCGCATCTACACATACTTCGACATCACCATCGGCGATGAACCGGCGGGTCGGATCGTCATGGAGCTGTACGCCAAAGAGGTGCCCAAGGTGCGTACTGTCGTTTGCGGGTGGTGGTGTTGGGGGACGCTTTTGATGGACTGAATCCGACTTTGACGTCTTGGAATGGTGGATTTTGCGAACGGTCCGGTGGCTCGATTCGTCATGTTGCTCCCGCTGTCAAATTGTCAAATGAATGTCAACGGGAATTGATCGACTCGCGACCTTGTTCGCTGGCGCACGACGTCGACACATCAAATAGACCGTGGAAAACTTTCGAGCTCTCTGCACAGGCGGTAAGCTGCCGTTCTTCATCTCGCCCTGGCGCTGTTCTCACCACGAAACTCTTCACCTCTCCCCAGAGAAGGGCACATCCCCCACCGGCGCCGTCCTTCACTACAAGGGCTCGTCCTTCCATCGCGTCATCAGCTCGTTCATGATTCAGGGTGGCGACTTTACGCGCGGAGATGGAACGGGAGGAGAGAGCATTTACGGGGAGAAGTTCGAGGACGAGGCATTCCCGTTCAAGCACGAAAGACCTGGCTTGCTTTCGAGTGAGTGTTGCGAGTGATCGTGGCTGGGAGGGCGCGAGAGCGTGATTCGAGCTTCCAAGAGGATCAGGAGTGTCACAAAGTTCTTGTTCTCCAATTGAACTTGCGCGTGGACCCTCGATTCTGACCTTTCTCTCTCTTTTTTACTCACAGTGGCTAATGCCGGCCCGAAGTAAGTTCCTTGCTCGTCTCCCCCCCTTGGGCCTCCACCGACCACACCTCACACCTCATCGCCCATCTGCATCTGCACCTGCAGCACCAACGGCTCCCAGTTCTTCATCACGACCGTTCCGACACCACACCTCGACAACAAGCATGTTATGTTTGGACGCGTCGTGAAGGGGATGGGTGTTGTAAGGAAAATCGGTGAGTTGCAGAACGTGATACCTGGCGATGCTGGTGACGTCCAAGCTGACACCAGCGTACTTCACCGGCCAGAGCACGCTCCTAAGAACTCAAACGACAAACCACTCACACCGTGCACGATCGCCGACTGTGGACAACTTCCCGACGACTACGACCCAACAGCAGCCTCAACCGGCGCCGCCGTACCAGCCGACGGCGATGGATTTGAAGACTACCCTGAGGACGAACCCTCCACGGAGAAGAACGAGGAGTGGGCGGCAAGTGTTGCGGGAAAGATCAAGGCGGCGGGGAACGACTACTTCAAAAAGGGCGATTTGGGGACCGCGTTGGCGAAGTACGCCAAAGCTCTCCGCTACACCGACTACATCCTCGACAACCCGCCACTAGATGCGGCGGAGAGCCACCTGACGACCCTCCGTTCCCTCAAGGCGTCGTCCCTGCTCAACTCTGCGAGCTGCCACCTGAAGCAGTCCAAGTTCCGTCTGTGTATCGAGACGTGCACGGCGGTGTTGCAGCTTGAAGGGGAGGGTGTGACGAGTGCAGATAGGGCCAAGGCGCTCTTCCGGCGAGGCAGTGCGAGGAGCAAGCTGGATGAGTTCGAGGAGGCGGTGAAGGATTTGGAGGAGGCGAGGAAGTTGGAGCCGGGTGATAAGCTGATTGAGAGGGAGGTGATTGTCGGTGAGTATTGGGGTGCAGGTTGGGCAGTGATTGTGGTCCAAGACGACGTGAACTGATTGGTTCTCGCACTGTCTAACAGCGAAAGCTGCCCAAAAGGCAGAGAAAGACAAGCAGAAGAAGGCGTTTGCCAAGATGTTTGCGTGATTACCGACTGGTATCTATTGTGCATGTACGTTCGAAGATCGGGAAAGATCTCTCTCATAGAAAAGACGCGCGCTTTTTACTCTAGCATAGCATAGTATCTCTGAAGGACATGATGGTTCGGTACCAACTTCTCTTTATCGGTGCTGCGGTTCATATTTTAAGGACTGCCCCGCACCAGACCCGCCTCCGCGATCGCGCTCCATTCCCGCCATCACCCGCGTTTCCCCCAATCGCCACCGTCCACCCATGTCACCCTCCACCCGCGCAACCGTTGCCGATGTGCAGTTGCTCTCTGGTCCCACAGTCGACGTCCATACGCACGTCTACCTCCCGAGTTATATCGACTATCTGAGGTCGCGCAAGGAGGTGCCCCGCATTTTCAGGGCGGAGAGCGGAGAGGACAGGCTGGTCATCTTGCCGGGCGAGGACAAGGTGGGCAGGGCGGGCGATTCCTCGGTCCGCGCTTCGGAAGGTGTCCTGTTGCGGGATGAATTGACCGTATCGTTTTGGACCCCCAGGATTCGTCGACCGCAAAAGGAAGACCGATTGGAAAGGAGTACTATGACGTCGACACGAAGTTGGAGTTTATGGATGTGCACAAGATCGATGCTAGTGTCATTTCGTGAGTGAAAGATGAGACATTAAACAAAACTCGGTAGAATGGTTCCAAAACTTCTCGTCCGACCGTTTTAGACTCGCCAACCCCTGGCTCGACTTCATGGACCCGTCCACTGCCTCGCCCCTCGCCGCGCAGATAAACTCGGACCTGCAATCCATCTGCGCCAAAGATTACGGTGACGATGGCGCGAAGAAAGTGCTGTATGGCCTCGGATGTCTGCCCACAACGTCGGTCGAGGGCAGTGTGAAGGCGCTCGAGCACTTGGCGGAGATGGATAGGATGAGAGGGGTGTTGATGGGCACATACGGCAAGGGGAAGGGACTGGACGATCCCGAGTTCGAGCCTGTGTTTGCAAAGGCAGAGGAGTTGGGCCTGGTGAGTGTCTCACGCGAAGTCTGGAGTGCGAAGCACGGAAAGACCGAGCTGTCCGAGGCCTAGGCCCGTTAGCGCCGACCGAGGGTGCCCGCCGGAGGCGAATGATCCTTGCGGAGCGGAATACTCTCGCGGAGCGTATTCCATATTCCTCTGCCGGAGGCGAGTGATCTGCGGAGTGGAATGGCACTCTCGCGGAGCGAACCCGAGGCCTAAGAGCCATTAGGCGATGACCGCGGCCCGAGGCCTGTGTTATGAGGCTTGTCTCAATATTGATCTCAACATATGCACGGAACCAACTGTTCACAGCCCATCTTCATTCACCCGCACTACGGTATCCCTTCGGAAATGTACGGCGACATGCCCAACGGCCACGTCATGTCGCTCGCGCTTGGGTTCCCTTTCGAGACCACCATCGTGAGTTCTCTTTCGAGGATCATTCATCCTCTGTATTGACACCCCCCCTCTCATCCCCACCGAAAGAGCATTACACGAATCATCCTCGCCGGCGTGCTCGACCGATACCCTAAGCTCAAACTGATCCTTGCCCATTCCGGCGGTGTGGCGCCGTACCTCGTGGGTCGGTTGGATTCTTGTGTGAAGCATGACAGGCATATCAGCCAGCGCCTTAAGAAACCGCCCAGTGAAGTGAGTCCGATTGTGTAATGGTCGAGTCGCCTGGTGGTTTCTCACAGGCGGTGGTTTGAAATATTCCCCTCGTCCCCTACCCCATTCTCACCAACGCACTCACTCACCCGCAGTACCTCAAATCACTCTACTACGACGCCGTCTCCTACAACCCCGCCCCCCTGCGCTCCCTCTGCGACCTGGTCGGATCCGACCGTGTCATGTTCGGCACCGACAACCCATTCTTCCCTCCCCTGGAAGGGATCTCGGGTCGGTGGGAATCCGTCGATACGAACTACGGCGCGATTGCGGGGTTGGAGAATGTGGACTGGATGAAGGGAGTGAAGGGGACGAATGCGGCGAGGATATTGGATTTACATGTGTAGATGGATGGGTGTTCCTGAATCCTCTTTTCTATTGGCAGATGCGACAATTGAATGTTGTGTATGTTGAAATCGGAGAAGAATGACCACGGCAAACAGCGAACATTCCACAACTCGAACCAGCCGAATGCAGCAGTACTCTTGATGTCGCAACCAACTGATGGCCCAGCTGCCCTGTTCGGGATCCGCATCCCACCTGAGAAACACGAGGAACTCAACCGATACGTACTGACGAACAACTGGATCAGCAATAACACCCCAGCGAGGAGAGACGAGGTGTTACGTTTCATTCAAGACACGTTGGGAGTTCAAATGATTTGGAGAGGACCCAGATGCTTCGTTCCCCGGGCCCGCTTGTGTTGGATGTCCGGGGTGATCGGGACAAAGGAGGAGTGTCGTTGTTCCAGTTATTTGCTCCGGACATGAAAGGTCACCTACTTATTAGCGATCGCGAGTGCGATCCAGAAAGAATACCAAGGGCGTTGGCGAGAGAACTGGCAGTGTATGCGGAGAAGCCTTTTGTCTATCCCAATTTGGACGTTTGGTCGGTGATTACGGAGCGCAATGGTGAGTGTTTTCCTGTATGAGTACAACCATGAACCCGTCACACTATATCCAGAGCTCCCAACAAAATATAGGTGAAATATCCGGTCCCAAAGCGTTCCAAAGCGTCTGCCGGCGCCCTGTACCGATACCCGCCATGGTTTGCTGACCAGATGAGCCGCTGCCTCCAAATCTCTTTTCTTCCAGAGCTTGTCGAAGCTGTGATGCAACCACGTAAACGACGACGGAATCTGAAGACGTTCAACATTCCAGCATTTCAACGGACAATGACTGCTGAGCAAAAGTTCAATCGGGAATCCCTAAGCAAAAACGAGCTGGCGATACTGAACGCCGCTGCTCTCACTAACACACTTGTCACGGAAGTAAGGGATGGTAGTGGTGTGCGCTGCCTTGGGATACATTTTGGGCCCGCCTTCTTCAGAAGAATTCTGGAACTCTGCTAGTACTAAATGGGTACGGACTTGTTGATTTCTCCTCCACACCAAATGGATCTACTGTCGTTAGGGAAATGTCCAGTCCCCTAATATTTTTTGGTCGGTGGTCGACTGCTTCTGGGGCGAACACTTTGTCATCAGGAATCTCTTTCCAAGTGGTGAACCAACAATAGCAGAGCTCTCTGTGGTGGACTGCCGATTGCCAAGACAGTGGTAGAAGGGAGAAATCCAACTCACTTGCCAGATCTCGTTGACGACACAGCCCTCGCAAACTTTGCCCAGCAGTTCTACTTTGCATATTTGCGAGAATATCTTGGACTCGACGCAGTACCCAAAGAGTTCATTCGCAACGACCGACGTGACATTACACATCCCGCGTGGTACCAACGATTCTCGAGTGTCGTCAAATGTTAGAGACCAGGGTGTGCGGTAACGGTAAACAATCGAGAAGGCGGATACAAAGTCAAACTGAGAACATGTGCAGGAATGTAGGCTTGCCCAGTATTGCACACTGTATTGTCAGAAGGAGCATTGGAAAGAGTACAAGCAGAGTTGCGGCGGTAAGGACGTAACCCTCACCCTCGCAACATATGTTTCTCTTCGGACGCCCTGCTCGCCACCTCGTATTGCTTCGCCTCGACCAGAATCATCGCGTCACCTTTCGTTTGGTTAATCTCTTGATCCCATCACCGCGTGACGAGGATGGACGTACTGAGAGGAAGAGCATCGACTTCATTTTTTGCGAAGCTGGAATTGCTATCGGGTGTATAGGTACTCGTCCTTGTTTGACTGGCCAGATCCCCGATACAGGCTTTCCGTTACCCAAAACCGATTCTTTACGTATCCTCTGGCTCGTTGACGTGAAGGGCCACAGTCAGAAAGCGGGCGCTCTGGGAAAAGCCGTTTTGTGTAGAAGGAGAGGGTCCGGGTTCGTCCAGCAGAACAAGAAGGAGCTGAGTGGTGAGATCTGTAGTTTACATTGTCGTTTGCTGAGCCCAACATCCGCGGTTACATAGTATTCCGGAAGAACGTCGCCTCGGCCTGTAGTTACACCTCACCTGTTCACGCTGAGGGCCTCCTTGCTGCTGTTCAAACGGGTAAGGCTGCTGTGACATCCACCATCCTCGTCTGCAACTTTCGGGTGCCTGATCCAGTCCCTCTCTCCTCTGTACCTGAACTCAACTACCGCCATGCCAGGAACTCTCCGCTAATTTGCCTCCTTCGACTGTATGGACCACAACATCACCCCGACGCAACATAGCTCCTCGTCATATCACGCAAGCATCCTGCAGCGGTCGCCGGCAAATGGAGCAAGTCGCCGCCTACATTGCACCTACCCGAACCAAGAAGAGCTCCTTTGCCACCGCCACCAGTACCAACGGATTGTGCCGTGCTCCAAACAACAGACTTCGGATACAGCAACAGCTCCCAGCGCTCTTTCGAACACACACAGGTTCCTAAACATGGAAGGATCAGAAGGGTTCTCCGGGCTCACGTCGGGTGTCCGAGGGGGATGACGGGAGTTTTCGAAGCTAGTATGTTCTCGAATGGAGCAGTCTACACTCGCTGCTTTCCTCTCATGCAGGAACCACCGCACTCAGCGTAAGGAGCGTTGTCACGTTGCAATCCTCCGTGCACGCGCTCGAGCGGTACCACCTCAACGAAAAGCCCGCCGATCTCCTACGTATCACTCTGTTTGCCCATCGTTTCCCCGTAATTCCTCACACGCCTAGGTACCCGACGCTCTTTTTGCGCTTGGTGCTAACCTCGTGTGATTTATCGCAGTCGACCATTAATATACATTTGTATTTAAAGCTATGCGCCATCATATAAAGTTAACATCCAGCATACTTGTTTCAGCTTTCCGCTCATCTGGTGCTCCTTTGCTCGACGTCCATCTGGTTTGATTTTCAGAGTGCGATTTAGGGGAGGACCGGGTGTGCCTGTGTCAACCAACATTTTCACCAATTAATCCCGCCTTCCCATGCCACCCCCAGCGAAGCGGGGGCCACCGCCCTAGGTAGACGACGACGATGCAGTGTCCGACGATGTCAACGTGCGTCTTCTCCCCATGGCCCCCGTGGAATGGAACACTCAGAAATGCCAATTGAGACAAGCGCTCGCAATGGACAGCGGTCGGAAGCGAGTCCGTGTGTGGAAATTGCTGTCGACTCTCGTTGCTCCAGTATTCGATTGCTAAATAGTCCCGTGCAGAACGAAACCCAGGCTTCTTCCAGCCTGTGCAGTTTGGTCACGGAGACTCTCCCACCGAATCCTGGGCGGCCGACAGCACAAAGGGGCCTCATCCCGGCGTGAAGCCGCAGGCTCCGTCGGGCGTCATCGACTTCATCCTCCCCCCCGCCTGAATCGTCGCAACATCGCGTTCCTCCCAACATTCCCGGATTCTTCCTCGATACAACCACCGTGGCGGGACTAGGTGACTTCTCCGTTTTTGGAGATATGCTCGGTGCCAGGGGGGTCCTTAAAAATGGAGCCCACGGAGTGAAACTTGAAGGGAGATGGAATAACCCCTCCGCTCCCAAAGCCCGAGCAAGGTGAGACTGTGTCTGCCGAGTGTTACAACGTTTCGCCACAACATGTGGGTGTGCTTTCACAGGAGAAGCTGTTGGCAGACTTCGAGAAGCTTGCCTGATCGGCGACGATGGTACGTTGAACGATGGTATGTTGATATCTGACATAACAAAGGAACGATGGGTTGTCTTATAAACTGCAATTAACAACACCCAGAGTCGTCGGCGGGTTGTGACGACAGTGCTCATTCTCATCAAGCAACACTCACGTTCCCACCGAACAAATCGCCGGTGAAGCAACTCCTCGACCTCGACCAATACCTCGTGCTCCACAATGCCGCCCCGGAGCACAGATTCCGGATTTACAACCAGTGGAAGCAGAACATTGACTCGAATGGGGGTGGAATAGCAAATTTTACGAGGGGAGAAGAAAATTGTGGACTCAATTACGACTCGGAAGCGGCGGGTGTGCGGTACAGCGAATGGCACCGCAAGCAAAAGAGGTGGGGGGTTTGACACAATTTGGTCTGCGAACCCGCATTAATATCCCACTCTGTTTCCCTTGAAGGCATCCCTCGTCGGGGACTTCAACACCTGGAACCCGCACTCGCACCCATAAAGTTCCTCCCCTTCGGACACTGGGAGCTGTTCCTCACCAACGCACCCAATGGAACGTGCGCCATCCCGCACGGAAGCAAGGTCAAGGCCACATTCGTGAACACTCAGAGTGGAGAGAGTGTGTCCCGGTTGCCGGCGTGGATCAGGAGGGCGGAGCAGACGGGGACAAATTTGTATAGTGACATTTCGTCATTCCCGTTTTCCTCGGCGGACCACATCGCTATAGTGGGCATTTCCTCCCCCGAACTCACCATCGCCACTTACGCCTACTTCACCAACCAGGTGCTCCCCCACGTTCGCGACCTCGGGTAAAACGCCATCTAACTCATGGCCATCATGGAGCACCCATACTGTGAGACTGTGTCCTTTCAGTGATTGCACCGGCGGAAAATATCTGACTCGCCCGGCCCCGCCAACGTCACAGATGCGTCGTACCAAGTCACGTCTTTCTTTTGCTGCGAGTTCGAGATGTCTTCGCGAGGGCATGATGAGTCGACAAGTGTTCGCTTTTCGTCGGCACCGGGACAAAATCGACAGATGGAAGCTCTCACGCGGACCCTCACAGACCGCCGGTACAAGGAAGGGACAATCGCCTACTGCGAATTGCACGATCAAGCCCTCGTCGGCGACAAGAGCATTGTGTTCTGGCTCATGGACGCGGAGATGTACGTCACCAATATGTCGGAAGTGACGCTGCGGACGCTGGTGATCGACCGTGGGATTCGGAAATTGGGTCGAAGTACCGCAAGATCTTTCGAGTGTTGATGGATTTCATTCCTGCCTTTTCGTTGCAGAATGATCACGCACAGCTTGGGAGGAGAAGGATCAAGAGTTCCTCAACTTACCTCACGCGGGCAGCAACAACTTGTACCGGCATGCGCGGTTACAGTACAATTTGCCGGATGACCCGCGTTTGCGTTACAAGTTCCTCAACGAGTTTGATCGCGCGATGGTGCAGCATTTGGAGAAGAAGTACAATTGGCCTGATAGCCCCAAAGTAAGTGCTTCCGCAGCACTTTGGTGTCAAAAGTACTGATACCATTTTGAGTGACGCATGAATATTGTTAGGGGAACGTGACGTGGACGCACAGAGAAGACAAGATCGTTCCATTTGACCGGGGCAGACTGGTGTTCGTGTTCACCTTCCACCCCACCAAATCCTCCACGGACTACCGCATTGGCTCTCCACTCAAGGGTGTCCACGGAGCCGTGTTCAGCTCGAACAATGCCGAATTTGGCGGTCACGACGGGATTGATTGTCGGGTCGAGCACAAGCCTACAAACGAGATCTGCGGTGGTCGAGACTACTACGTCCAGCTGTACATTCCGAGCATGACGTGTACTGTGTACGCCCCGGACAGTTGCTGAACGCGATAGGACGGGTCGGGGTGGTGGATGTCTTCATTGGAGTTGCTGAGGTTCATGTTCCTTGTCTTCTTTTGCAGAATCAGAGTTTTTCGTAAATGTATTGCATGGAAACGAAATGATGAGATCGCTGCATTCTAAGCAATTCCGAGAACAACTTGACCAGCGTCAGAGAGTACGATGGCGCCGATGAGTCGCTTTACTATAAAGCAATTGTGCGATTGCGATTCCTTGGTTAATCTGCTGCGATGACTCGCGGACAATACAGCCATCACGCGTGGTAATCGTAGTCGTTATCGAATCTTGCATCGATTACAGATGAATCGTTCGACACGGATATCGTGGCACCCTTGGCAGCGGTCGATTCGGAGGCACGTATTATAATACTGAGTTGCGGAGCTGGTATGTACCATAACAGCGGGGCAAGTTAAGGCTTGAAATTTTCTGGGAAGAGGCGCTGCGCCGTACATCTCCTTTCACTCCGCACCTCGAGCACGCACATCATCGCATTAACTCTCACTCCGACTGATGGCAGCAGCACAGTCGTCTGCAGCTGCTCCTACCGTCGCCCCTGCAGTTAATCCCGACCACGATGCGTCCATGCTGACGAGCGCAATGGGCAAGCTTGCGATCAAGTACCGGACACTGTGCAAAATCGTAGACGAATATATGGAGCGAGCGAGAGACTCGGATCATCACTGTGAGCGTCGTCGCAGTCTGGAATCTTGGGATGACATGCACTTCTGAGCAGATCAAAGGCTGATGCTTTCTCTCGCAATTGATCTCAACAGCGAAAGTCCTTGATGATGCCATTGAAGTAGCGGAGAAGTTGCATTCTGCATTCTTCTACAACTTCGCCAGGAAGGATCGAGGTGACGTCTCTTGTTCTCGGTTTCTAAATAAAACTCGATGTGGTTTTGTGACACAAAATGCTTTCAAAGAAACAATGAAGGCTCACTTTGGTGAATTTGTCATGGTTACAGCCATTGGAGTAGTTATCTGTGAAGTTGAAGGACGGAATCATGACGAATCGAGCTGGTTCTACTATGCTCGCAGCGGGCAGCTATTTGTGGGTTGTGCCTTTCGATCTCGGGGAAAGCTTTGATTCGACTACCTGTACTTGGTTCCTTTGTCTAGGGCGCCGCCGCTGACGTGTTGGACGGGATATTCGAAATGAACCGTCCAGACGACATCACACCTCTTGGGGAAGGAAAACAAGGCACCGTTCTGGGCCTCAAGTTCAAGGGACAGTCAGTGAAGGTTAGCAATCATTACTTTCTCTTGTTGCAATCGGTTGCCTGAAACACTGTCAACGATAGTGCGCACTGAAGATAACCGAGGAACACTCCTGGAGGAACATTCTTAGTGCCGGAACTCAGAATTTCATGTATCAACTCTCTGGGAACCGGAAACTCTTGTATCCAATTGAGGTTGTGGTTGGTTGATTCACGCCTGTTATTGCGCCGTTCGCTATTATCACAATTGACCGATGTCTTGTTTCACATGGCACAACAGGCGGGCGTGGCATTCAGCGCTACTCAGAACACCAATACGGCACCATTTGTACAGAAGACGTCTTTCTTGGGCTTGAACAACAACCTTGACTCGGCATCTGGACCTATTCTTACGACTGCAGCCGCTCTATCGCAGCCCAACGCCCCTCCATACGTCCTGCAAACCTACTACACCACCATGTTTGGCAAGAAACGCCTCATTTTCATGGAGTGTTTTGACTCGGAGGATTGTCCTCTGTTCGAGACAATCATGGCTCAGGCGGGCGAAGACGCGTACACCAGACGACTTGACTTCCTTCCCCTTACCAACAATGATATCGACTTATTCATTGAAAGCGCAGTTCTAGAGATGCGGACCCTTATCGCGCACCTTTGCATTGGTATGACATGGATGGCTTATCGTGGTATCTGCCCCGATGATGTTTCAACAAAAAACATTGCCTATAGCAAGAAAAGGAGAATCCCAATTGTAAGTGTTGTGATATACATTCTGTGGGTGGATTAACTGTTGATTGGCACATTTGGTTCCCTGCCCTTCTACTAGATCTTTGATTTTGGCAACGCGGCCCCGTCGCACACCTCGGACCTCCTTCCGAACCGCACATTTAATCCAAACTGTACCCCGCGGTACGCCGCGCCAGAAGGTATGAGAATTGCACCCCTCCGCTTGCCATTTATGTCGTGTTTCACGGCAGAGCAATTCCCAGCCAAGGAGTTCCCAAATCCATCTGATGTTGTAAAACGACACATGTTTGCTCTTGGCGCTGTCGGTCTTGGGGTATATACTGGGGCTCCACCATTTACGGAGCATGTAAAACCTGGTAAGCCGATTGTCGATAATTGATACTACTCTCTTCATACTCTTAATTCTTAACATGCATCATTAACATCGCATGATCCTCAATGTGTAGCCGAAGAAGTTATTGACCCCTTTGCTCCGACCTTTGATCGACCCAAATACACCGTGGAGGATCTTATGAACTTGTGTTTGGCAGAGAGCACGATTACAGGGACTTTCCGGAATGCAGAAAAGGCTCACATACAAAAAGGTGCGTTAAGACCACTTCTTGGGACAAATTGTGGATCCACTATTCGATTCCACAAATTACAGACATGGCGACCCTGTTCTGTGGCCTTCTTGATCATGACCCAGACCGGAGGTTCAGCCCCCTTGACGTCTTGAAGAGTGAATTTATGCAGTGGGCGTTCTCGACTACAGAGCTTCGCAAGGGCGGGCGGTGGGATCCACGAAACTTTTGGGTGGGGTTTGACCAAGTTCTTGCAATGAAGACCTTCGACGCCCGTGAGTTTCCACCGGGCCTCCACTTTTTTGCTCCTTGAAAGGCAACGACGCACTCCTCTGTGTAAAACGTTTTCATTTGTATTTTGATGGATTAGAATTGAGAGTCCTTGCGACTCAAATTCAGTTCCTTAATAGTCGTCAGGGCAAAACGCTCTCCTGAAAACTTGCTAGAACACGGCGGAATTTTGATCGAGAATGTTGCAACCATCATACCAGCTTGCTGCATTACGAAACCACTACGACAATGACTTGATTGTGGTGATCAGGAGCTGGATCCAATCATTTGAAATAAGTTTCCTTCTCGAATTCTGGGAACGAGATAGGTACAGAAACCCTCTGATTTCATTTCTGAAGTAATTCTCCATGAACGACCAAAGAGAGTGGAGAAACCAAACCAACAATGCGGGGGAGAACAAAGATGATAGTTCCTCTTTCAGGGCCACCATCCTGCTAGACGTTTGAATCATCACAAAAAAGTCGAGCTCTGTTTCACAATTTACAAGTTGCGGGAGATTTTTCTGGTCTCAGAGTAAAGGGTTGTCAAGCTTGGGATGACTGGCATCCAATTGGCATTTTCCTCATTCTTCTGGTGTTGCCAGAGCCTTATTCCACAGAAGGTTTTTGCCTGGTTGCGACTGAAATTTCTGGCTCTTCATCTCTGCTCGACGGGGATTGAATGAGACTCGATAAGAGCAGGGGGGGGGAGGGGTTTCGTGGGCAGTTCCATGTTTTCCAGATCCATTAGGGCAGTCGCTCAGTGGTAGTGCCCATTGCCCTCCAAAACTTCGCATGCTGAACGAGGACGTCAGCAAGTTCCGCAACTTTTCCCTCGAGCTTATCAAGAATGTGCACGATCTCCAGCGTGCACTCCTTGGCAGCAAATGGGTCGTAAACAAGAAAAACTTCCGGGTTCGTCTTGTGAACTTGCGGCGAGTTCTCGGACCGTTGTCCAAACCCCAAACGGTGGAATCAGTTAACCATTCCTCCGATGCCCAAGTTGTGTGTCGAATGCAGATCGGCAGCCCAGGGTTGTCCCTTACTGGATCGCTGGGTGGCCGCACAAGGAAACAAGGAAACAAGAACATGGTTAAGTACTATGATTGCTCACTGAGGGTTGATCCAGTTCCATTTTGGCAGTGTAACAATCTGATAACTCCACTAGCTTAAGGGGAACATGATAGATTCTGAGAGATTCAGTTGCATGCCCGCCGTCCAGCTATTGATGTCTGCAGAGGCTCTTCAAAGTCAAGCGCGTTGGCAGCACAAGGGTGGCGAGCGTCACTGATCCATTAGGTGGTAGAATCATCACGCTGAGATTATGAACAGTGGCTGAGTCAAAGTAGCCGAGGATTTGAGTCGACTGTTTGATCCCGCGATATCGACCGACAGTGAGTTGAGTCCCGGGTTTCAACTACAGTGTGCACAGCGGGCAAGAGACCAAGTGGGCTTGCTGCACTCAAAAATCGGGATTCAATCCATGTCAAAGAGGCACTGATCATAAAGGCAGCAGTTAGAGACACCTTAAGAGGGATAACTGGCAAGTTACAACGAAGAGTTCAGTCCTCCAGCAGGGACAGAGCCCCACAACCCTCCGAAGCGCGATTACGCTGCTCCCAACCCTCCGCCGGTGATCTCATATGTCATATTCTTCCAGTGGGAGTGGCCGCAGTCTTCTCCTCAACTTTTCAATCCCCCTTCTTCTGCCTTCTGTGTGGTGCCGCCCGACGTTTTCCCACAAGCAACCACCCTCCAGGCAACGAATCTAGACAGCTCACCTCGAAAAGCCCTAGCGACAATAGTCACCGCGTGTGCCATGATAATCCTGCTCATGCTGCACTGCACTGCCATTTCAACGGGGTTGATGAACCATGGTCTGGGCGGCAGGAATGGGAAGAGTCGGTCGATGATTGTGATTGGCTCTCCACATGGATGAAAAGATGGCACCGCGGGGCTAAAAACCACGAGTCGGCCAAAGTAATTGGGGAGAAGCCCTTGAGGGTGAGGGTGAGAACGTCCTGCACCCGTACATCCCACATGGAGCAACTCAACCATCACGCATCACTTGAACCGCCCATCCAATTATTGCTTGCCCAATGGGTGATTTCCACCTAGGCTCTTGCCGCCAACACGGATCTGGCTTCCAAACTCTCCACAACCGCAACTCTGTCCATTCTGCGGTGTTCACGAAGTGCAAAACAAAAGAAAATACGACTGAAGCGTTGAAGGAGGTCCAAGCCAGGGAATCATGTGGAGAGCTGTGCTCAAGAGGTGTGGCGGGATATGTACCCGGTTCTGGGACGTGTCCAAACTGGGCGGTGACCTCATGAGCGTCTTGAGCTGGCCGCTGTCGCTGATTCGACCAGAGTCCAGAATCGACGTTGGCCAGTATATCCAGAAAGGCCATCTTCGACAGCATCCAATCGCCTCTCCCAGCAGATCCGCCGCCAGCACTGCCACCCCGCCACTCCGCCACCTTTAGCTTCCCTCCCCTTTATACCGTGAATCCGGTTATCCAACACTCACATCTAAGTGAGCTGTATATTTGCCTTTTAACGCAACGCGAGTGTGAAATACGCGGGAGGAACGTCAGTGAATCTGCATCGCTCGAAACAACCCCGCTCGTCACTCACCTTTTTCTTCCCGGTCGTTCTTCAGAAGCCGGTGCCTCTCTCCTTCACATCAATTCTGCGAGCTTGAGAAAGCACATTGAGAGTGGAGCACAGTCCCTGTGTGCTTCAATCGTTCTTCCGTGTATTTTCAAATCGCATCGACAGAGTGAACGCGAGAGGGGGTTCTGTGAGTGAAAATCGTCGGTGAGTTTTGAAATCCACGACGGGAATGCGAAGTAGGGAAGAAGACTCAACTCACCGTTTTTCGGTGATTCCTTCGATTTTCTGACTCATGTTCCACCTTTCTTTCGCCACCGCTCTTGCTTTGCGTCCCATCATGGGAGAACGTCCAGTGGAAGAGACAGGGGTACGGACCGTCGATTGCCCGCAAAATGGACCGTCAATCGACGTGCTGTCGACCGATGAAGAGGAATGGCGGGAAGAGAAGGGTGCGCGGTGTCGTATCATGCCCGATTTGTGTTTTGTGTGGAACGTGAAAGGAGCGGAGGCCACCTTCAACATCGCAATGCCCAGACCACCCACGAAACTCTCTGTAGCATTTGTGAATGTAGTTGGCGTTTCTTACTCTTCATTCCTCATACAATTTTACTGCTTAATCCGTGAAATCTTTACATGCCCGTGGATGCTCTCTGCTTTTGTCGCGAGGTCACCATCACGACGACGGGCATTGTAGCCATATTCTGCGCCCTCGGAGTTGATAGAATATTTCCTTATATGCAGTACATTCCAGAACTACCACGCGACGGGAGCCATCACCTCAAATCAAAGAGTTCGCTCGACGTGAACCACAACTTTTCATCGAGACATCGCATCCGAAATCGCTCTGTTTCAACTCTGCGCATTAATTACGTTGTCCAATCGAACATCATTCGAACCCTCCATGACCCCAAATCCAGGAGGAGATAGCTTCTGAAGGAAAACCGCCGGCGACGAAGGATGTCGCGATCGGGACGGGGGATCGGGGGGTCTGGGGGATCTCATTCGCGCGAACACGCCCATCATCTTATTTCCAAAGAGGTGGCGTGATGGGGATGACCGATTCCCTTCCCATCGCCATCACTTCGGGGACGTTTTGAAGAGATCCACGCAGAAAAAACTTACACCCAAAAGTCGGCCTGATACCAGGGGTGCGAGCATCAAAACAATGGGTTGTAATCATTTTGCGTCTTCGTTTTCCGGGGAACTGTGAACTGTCACGCGACCGCGAACACAAGACCATTACGGGACCATCCCAGGTTCTTGTTCGCAATCATATGTCTGTCCTCGAACTCTTTGGATTCCTTGGATTCGCGGGTGGCGATCTCAGGATTTGGATAAGATTGGGGCAAGGATGCTTTGCCATGCGGTCTTTCTGATGTTTTCGTCCGTGCAAAGGTTTCGATGGTCGTTTCGAGTCCATGTTCCGATGAGGGGAAAGCGGACTGACCTTGATTGGGTGTGGTTGCGGGTTGACAATCACTTTAGAACACTGAAGAATTTCGAAGAGAAATGCCTATATCTGTGGTCATTGGAATAAAACAAAGGCATGATTGCATTTATTTTCAAAAACGATTGTTTCGATGATTGAAACTTGATGCTTTGCTGCAGCTATTCAGGTCCAATATACAACTTTTCCACGGGCACCGGAATTCGGGATCCTTTGGGGACTCGACGGGGAGGCGCCTGAGCACCCGACGTAGCACTTGCGCTTGAAGGAGCGGCTGATGTCCCAGCTGACCCAGTTCGAAGCTGTTGCGCCGATGATCCGCCCTGGGTCTCCGAAGGTCCAGATTGGGGAGCCAGTTGCCCTGCGGGTGCTGCAGCACGAGGTAAAATAGTGGCAGAAGATGAGCTTGTTATAGTACCGCGTTTCGCCGACCGGGTGCTTGGGTTCACTTCAAGTCCAAGTCTGGTTGCGGTCGGGGCACTTGAACTCCCACTCAGACTGTCAGAATCGGCAGAAGATGTTCCTTGCGCAACTGGAGAGCCAGTACGTGGAACAAGGTCCCCAGCAGAAGATGCTCCCGTCGCAACTGGAGGCCCGGTACGTGAAACAGGTTGCCAAGCAGAAGATGCTCTCGTCGCAACTGGAGGCCCGGTACGTGGAACAAGTTGCCCAGCAGGTGCTTCTTGAAGCGCCGATGATGCACTTGAACTGGAGCCAGTCCCAGCTGAACGTTCCTCTGCCGGCGTCACGCCAGGGTTCGCAGTGGTTTTGGAGGCGGGGTCACTGCGAGGAAGGACTTCACTTGCGGCGACCGGTTGCTCCCGTTGTTGTGGTGGTGCTGTTACCGGTGCGAGTGCGCCGGCTTTTCTTGCTCGGCGAAGAATGGCGTAAATAGTCTCGTCATGCAAGTAACGCTCGATATTGGATCGATCCACTGGTCCGGTGGGAAATAATACTGTATTGTAAGTACACGTACCGTGAGCCCCAAGGTATCAGTTTTGTCAGTCCGGAAAAATCGTAACAAGGGTGTAGGAGGAGCATACCGTGAATGTAACTTGCAACACGGAGGGAAGCACTGTAGCCCACACCCGCCCTCCTGATCGTGGTAGCATCGAGCTCCCTTGTGAGCTTCCACTTCGCCAGGAGCCCGCGATTGGAAAGAATGGAAACAACGTGTGCCGGGACTCCGAATTCGGCAAGAACAAGGTTTGGTGGCGACTGCTTCATCGAGAGAAAGGGACTCGAGGGTAGAGTACAGACCTCTGCGTAAGCGATTGGAGAGACAAAGTCAATATCGTAGGTTCGATTGCTGAAGTTGAAGATGGTGCCAGAGACTTGCCATGTATGGCGACCATGGCGGCCACCGCTTCTTCCACGCTCAATCCGTCGTCCCCTTCGATGAAGTCGGCCGTCTTGATGCCGATTATGCCACTCCAAGACGCGACTTCGTCCAGGGGCACACCATGGCGATCCAAAAAGTCCACCTGGGCATTGAGACCGCGATTCAGAAGAAAGTCGCGCGGGGAAATAAGGGAGGGTTTCGCCAGGGATTCTATCAGGTCTGGGAGCGGGCGAAAGAAGTACCAAGATGGAAGTGGACGGTCGGGATCAAAAACCGGCTGAGCTGTTGGAATGGGTGTGGAGTAAACTGTGCCGCACAAATCATCTCCAGAAATATGACTCACCGGGTTCTTTCCCTGGTGGGTCGTCGCTGTCACTTGGAGGGAACTTTGGTGGTGGCGCACGCACCCGACGTCGTCTTCTGTTATCAAATAGGCTAATGAGTATGGTCAAACGCATTTAGAGTGGTCAGTCGGTGAAACGGGAGGAATACTCACTGTCCGCCACCAGCACGCCGCTTCCCTTTATTCTTGGACTGCGGCACATTCCCGGGCACTTCGGGCCCAAACAGTCCGGGCTCATACATGTCGTACATGTCAAGCTCCTCTGGCTCGCTGTCGATCTCCGCGAATTGAAAATCCTCGCTACTTCCCCCCTCGTCACTCTCCAACGTCGCTCTCTCACCCTCGCTGTTCTGCGACTCCGGCTCGATTTCGGGCTCGTGGAGGGGAGCCCCGCCGCCGTCCTTGTTGCTCTCGGAGGACAAACCCTCGCCCTCACTGCCCTGGGGCTCCGGCTGGATTTCAGGCCCCTGGTCAGGTACCTGAGCGACCGGGGGAGGGGCAGGAGCTGCCGGAAGAGGTGCAGGGGCCGGGTGTGGTGCAGGAGCGGCCAGAGGAGGGGCAGGACCACCGCGTGGGTGCTGCCCGACCTCAAGGAGCTCGGTTCTAACATATAAGTCAAGCTGTGAGACGCTGTACGCGCCGTGACACGGTGAGAAAAGGTGATGCTCGATGCTCACCGTTCCTTCGTGAGGGCGGCAGCAAAATCCCCTTTCTGAGCACAGGTGCGGAGGGAAACGTAAAAAGCGGTAGAATCGCTGAGGCACAGGTGGGGGCTTACCTGGCGACTTCCGGAGACGACGATACCAAGGGCGTTGGCCCAATCCCGTAAGTCGTCCCGTTTGTCCTGCCGTGGATGTTCCCCTTTGATCGGCGTGCGCAAACACACCCATCGACCCCAAACGAACCAGCATCAGGTCCTTGTCCGGGTTGTCCCGTAGGTACTTCTCCACTTCATCTCTTGTTGTAGGTCTCGGTGGAGGAGGTGTGGGTTCCATCTGCGACATGGTTGTTCGAGGGTGGACTTTGTGACCACGGCTGCTTGTGCCCATCTTGGAAATACTGCTTGTCAAATTACTTATATTGCCTGCAAACTTGCAGTGCATTGTATCTAAGACCGCTCCCATGCCCCATTGTAAGTTGGTGCCCACTACATGGACCACCACATAGTGCAAACATATCCCACTGTTACCGTCCCCTTTGTTGTCCCCAACCTGTTGTCACCCAACCGTCAGCGCCACCCCGACATCGCACAGATCATAGTCGCACAATCCGACGTCATACATCACATCACGCTCGCCAACACCATCTCCGAAATCGCAAAACCTTCAATCCACTCACGCCTCTACTCACCCTCTTTCCATGTGGTGCACAGTGTAACCCTTCCCTTGGAAGGGAAATAAAAGGCCAGGCACGTGGAAGAGGAGTGTCACCATGTCGTCCGCAATACGCATCCACAATTATCACTCACTATTATCTCCGCTTCACCACACTGTGTACCACCAAAAAATTCACTTCATCACAGTTGACGCCGTGCAACATGTGGTGGAAGCGGGAGAACGCCAAAAAGTCAGTGCGTGCGACCCGAAAGGACTGAAAACCTTCAACAATCACTCGCCTTTGGAGTCGCCCTCAGCCATTCTCCTTTTGTCTCCGCAGCTTTTCCTCGCCGTACAGCAAAGCTCTGCGACTCCATGGGCAATGTGCTGATGAGAGTGAAGCCAGTGCCTCTCGACTTTACATCAATTAATTCCCCGAGCTTGAGAAAGCGCTTTGCGAGTGGAGAACAGCATGTGAGTATTGCAATCGAGAACGGAATCCAATATCAGCTGGAACAACTCACATCGCCCATGCTCTTCCTCCAATCGTTATTCTGTAGCCCATGCATGTTCAAATTGGTTTAACGCAAAGACCACGAAAATTTGTGTCCTCTGAGTGCGGCATCGTCCGTGAGTTTGCAATTCAGAACGGAACATGAACATCGACAGGAGAACTCACCGATATTACCTGATTCCATCGGTATTATGCACGTTTCGTGCAGCAGATTGAATGTAAAATAGCATTCTTGCTCATCGAATACAGTCTTATTTATTTCCGATGCCCGTGGAATCTTAATCCGAAGCCAGCGGATCGTGTCTGCGTTCATGGTCGCGCGGTCACTGTCACGAAGGCCAATCGGGGTCGATAGAGAGTCTCCTTACATGTGTCACATCCGAAAAATGTCTCGCGTTGGGCGCAATCATCTCAAATCAGAACCAATTGGTGCTCCAAAGAGAAACATGGTGGTCCCGAGCCCAGATAGCACGGAGATTGCAGTGCTTGGAGAAGGGGAATCGCAGAATGAAGAAGAAGAATGGGTGCATTTGAAATCGAACATAAGTTAGTTCAGTTTGAGTGGTGTTGCTTTGGACGCCAATACATATTCTGTCTCTTGACAATCGCCTTCCCCGAGATTACTCGAAATCGGTAGCAGCGAGGAGGAAAACGGAGCGAAGACACAGAAATTGAACAGAATAGTGACGGAGCGTGGAGTGAGCGGGGATTGGACGGAGGGTGGGAGGAGAAGTGAGCGTGAAGCTGGCAAGGGCCGGACGACACAGGGCCACCGCCGGAGACACTGAGACTGCTGCTCCCAAGCCGTTCAAGTGCTGCAGGACCACAGACTGACGCAACCGCCCGCGCTACACGCAGGCCACATCGCATGGTACGCGTAACTCGTCGAATCCGCGTTCACGCACTCTGCGTTTGCGCTGGCGCACGAAGCCGATCTTGCGCGCACGGTGCAGGCAAACTCGCAACCGGTGCCGGGGCTGCTGGTGGACGCACTGCGAAAGGCGGCAGACCTCATTTGGCTGGAGCACTACGAGAGAACAATCATCAGCTACGATGCGCCGTGATTGCTGCCGAGCACTGTGCAGCACAGACACTCGGTCGGCGCAAAGGTGCGTGCGTGTCCCACTCTATCACAACACGAAACTCACTCATTCAACTTTTTGCTGTCGTTTCTCTCCCACTCTTTCCACCAAACTACTACTCTCTCCTACTCTCCTCTTCAACTACTCTGCCTACTCCCCCTTTGTTATCTTCCGGCTTCCACTTCGGTCATGACGTCCACTCTGTAACCCCAACACTTCCACTCCGCTGTGCACGTTGCAGTCCTCCTACCGAGAAACACGCACCATCAGCACCACGACGATCCTCCTCCCAAAACCACACCGCCTCTTCCAGCCCCTTCCAACCCCACCATTCGCCACTCCCAACCTCGCTCCTGCGGCACCAACACAGTTGAGCTCCTCCTCGGCCAGTGCCGCAGGGTGCCGAAAACCCCAGTAAAAGGGACCGAACATCCGACCGCAAGAACCGTCACCGCAACCGAGCTTTCGAGCGGCCAGAAGGTGCCGCTCAGTGTGAGCAAGAACGTGCAGAACGGGACCGTGCCGAACTCGTGGCATCATCTCAGACGACGTACTCCCCTAATGCCAACCTCCACTCCCGCCACACCACTTGCTCTCGGCCCGTCTGTCCCCACAGCAACACCAACATCGACAACAACACACGCACCCACAGTAGTGGGACAGGTCCCATCGTGAGCGCTCCCAAGCAGCGCAGCCTGACCCCAAGCGGGCGAAACGAGACCACCAGGGCAGGGCGACGAGCAATGAGAGGAGGAAGGATGAACCAAGTTCCTCCAGGAGCTTCATCAGTGCCGGCAGGAGGTGCCAGACATGATGGACAAAGCGCTGGTGGAGTTGAAGCGATAGGAACAACCGGATCCACCACTGCAGCTGGCCCACCAACCCCACACGGCATCGCGCCACACCCGCCCATCCCACCGGCGCACCCACCTCCACAACTCTCTTCTTCTCCGCCATGGACGTCAACCACACTGCCCGGGTTCCCGACACTACCGTTCAAACCTAGCCGGCAGGGGACATCCCCATTGCCGACATTGCGCACAACGCCGCCCCGACGCCTTAATTAATCACCACAGCGTCCGAAAAATCCACCCCCGCGCCGACTCCGGACGCCAAACCCCACTCGCGGCAGCGCGCTAAGTCCTTCCCTGCGTCTTCTATTTACGGACTTTCACGGATCCTACGATGCCGTGTCGCTGCCCAACCTTCTCTGCCACGTCAAACCCAGGGATGTTGACGACTTGGGAGATTGGGAGGGGGGTAAGATTGAGGTCATTTTGGCACATAAAAGCAACGCTTTTTGCGTTGGCGTGGCATCCGGAAGGGGGGTGTTGCAAGTGGGTGAGTTTGAAGTGAAATGTTGTGGGGTTGGTGTGTGGTTGCGGCTGAGGTTGGCACGGGGTGTAACTACCTTCTTGGGGTGCTTGGTCGTACACATATGGTTTGCAAGAGGTTGAGAGTGAGGAGAAGACGTGGAGATCCTGGATCTGCCAGCGAGGAATGTCTTCAAAAGAGAAGTGGCCTTACTTCAAGGACGAACAATTCGAACCGGTTGTGTGTAATATTGACATGTGCGCTCTCCTCCTCCCCAACCAACGCAGTGCCGGCAACGGCACAGGGTGCATATGGCACGTCCCGGTCACCCCAGGTGCTGCAGTTAGACCACCCTCACGGTTGCAACATAAGAATGCAGGGGGGCGGATGGAAAAGATGTGAAGACGTTGGAATGGAGTGTGACTGTGGCAGTTTTGGTGGGCGTTTGCGTTGAACCTGGTTGTTTGACCTCACAACATTCCGTTTTCCAACCGAACCCAACACCCCACTTCACCCCGCGTCAGCCCTCCGGCAATCTCCTAGCGACATGCGCCTACGACGGCAAAGTACACGTGTTTCGTCGACCTCCGGGGCGTTCCTTTGCCAATGGAAGAAGCACAATGGCCCCGTATTTTTTAACCAGTGCAATAAGCGTGGAAATTTGGTCCTCAGCGGCAGCGGTGATAAGGCTGCCGTGGTGTGGAACGTCGCTGGCGTTGGGCAGGGTGAGCAGCACGAGGTCACAGGTGGGAGTTGGCGAGGTTGAAGGGAGGCAGATGTTTAGGTTCTATCCACGCCAGCTCCATGGTGTGGTGCGACGGGGCTGGCTATTGCTCTTTCCATAAGGTAAGACGGCTTTCAAAGTTTGCCTCCCACCGTTTGCAAAGCAATGCCACTAAATGATTTTTGCAAAGAGTTTGCCACAGCTCCAAGGTACGTGGCACTTTTAAACAAGTGTTTAAAAAGCTTTTTTTCGCCTCTGAAGAAGGAGGGGCATGAGGCGGTACATGAGGGCTGATAATCTGATTACGCTTAGGTTACAGACGTGAGGATGCAAACGAGTGTAAAGAACAATAAAACAATCTGTGCTATGAAGGTGATGACAGCCAGTAATCACCAGTTGAGGCAAAAGAGTGAAATTAGTGAATAAGAATTCATCTTATCAACCTCAGACCAAGGGCCACTTCTCCAAAACAACTATAACCATATACTTTGGTAATGATGGCCGTGGCACTCAACAGACTGGTGCCAAAATGTTTGGCAAGACAGTGATGGTGGAATGGGCAGAATTTGGTCTCACTGTAGTGCCTCTTGTAAACCTCAGAGCCGCGGCCACTTTTGCAAAATGGTAGTGATCAGTCTAGTGATGATGGCTGGAGCATTGAAATGCCTGGTGTCAAGTTGTTTGCCAAGTTATTTATGGTGGAAAGGGTTCAACGTGTTGTCACTGTAAATCTGTCCGTATCCCTCAGAGCCACGGCC